>CATIWO010877192.1:0-11822 GCA_949673435.1 Macaranga tanarius | reverse complement strand
AAATTTATAAGGCATATAGTACTATTTATTGGATATAATATATTTAATATAATGCAACAATAAGATATATAGTTATTATTATTTTTAAATAATAAAATCTCCATTTTCTCCGAATCTCCGCTCCGACTTGCTCCGATTTTTCGAAGTAATTCGGAGTGTAGATTTTAATTTTCGGGTCCGGGTCCAGAGAATTATTTTTTGAAATCTCCGACGTTCGGGTCGGGTCCAGAAATTTTACGTTCTCCGGACTGCTCCGAGACCCGCTCAGCCCTACCTAAGAGCATTAAATATGCTTATGTAGTAACCCGTCCAATATGTTACTTTCCCTAGTGTTCACAAGTCATACATGCGTGAAAAACTACTCCCAAAGGGTAAACCACCCAATTACGCATCCCAAAAATTGTTAATCCATCAACTACAATTTCATCACCTCATATATCAATCATAACATAAGTATGTACTATTTTCTTTTAACAACACATACACACTTTTTATTTATCAATCCATATCAAAATACAATAGATGTTCCCATCAGTTATTAACAAAATAGCACTTTTAATAGCTTTTTGCAAAATATAATAAACAACTATTTATAACAAGTATATCATCTTCAAATAATAAACTAAAATTTAAGAGAAAAATATATTTATATGTATATATAGTATAGAGTTGCAACCATAGCATTATTAATTAATAATCTATTCACTTAGACAAACTAAAATTCTCAAGATCAAGTTTTGTACAACAAAATAAGAAGGCTCTTGAAAAGCACTATAAATCTGAGCCTCCTTGGTTTGATTTCTGTACGGAATCACATTTACTCCACCATCTTCTATTATCAAGCATCAGAATATCAAAACTAAAGACAATTCCTAAACATAAGGATGACAATGAAATGCTTATGCAATATTCTATGATGCAAATCATCCAAATCTTGTAAATCAAATAAATTGTGTAATTTTGTCTATTATAGCAGCTTTAATGTTCGAATTAATTGACTATCATAATTAATAACTAAATTTTGACATTAAAATTTACTGGTATATCATCAACATATTGAAGTATATTTACAACAAAAATCAGGTCAAAATACTAAGTTTAAGGACCTTAAAAGCTTAATCTCTAGAAGCTAACTCTTTAAAATTTATCTATTATAGCAGCCTTAGGTATCAATTTAATTGTCAAACCAAATGAATATAGTTTGTCACGAAACTTTACTATATAATAAACAACACAAAAAAGTATTTGCATACTGAAATGAGGTTAAAATGTTGGATTAAAGTGTCTAAAAAATGTTGAAAAATAAAACTAATTCTGCATACTACATACAAATTTTTACAAGGACACTGACAACTTCAGTTTCAAGAGTTTTAATTTTCAAAACAAATCTTTCTTAATATTTTGATGATTTTGATATTTTATATTCAAAATACAAGAACATTTATAGAAATAAAATATTTAAATATTATATTACTTTGTATTTTTAATTTCCATTGGTCATGTTCTAATTAATACCTATAAGTTAAAAATTCTTAAAATCAACTATATATATTACTATTCTCTACTTAAAGTATACAATTTGTTCAAATACACTTCTGCTATACTTAAAATCAAAAGTTGAACCATAAATACAATCATATGATAATATATATGTGCTTGATTACTCAAAAATAAAGAAAGTTGCTTTTACTTACCTTATTCTATATGAAATGTGAGTATTATCTTGTTGAGTCAAACTGCCCTATTCCCTTTCTCCCCCAATTTCAAATTTCAATTAGCAAATGATATGATAATTCAAGGTTTATCATCATTAATTTCAGATGAGTGTTGTATTTTTGGTTGGAATTTGGGGTGGGGGATTTAGATTTCTTTCCCTCTCCCCTTTCCTTTTCCTTCTATTTTTGACGTGTTTTGGGTGTAGAGGTCTCCTCTCCATTTTTTTTTTTATGTGTTCTAACACTAATAACATATAATTATAGTAAAAGTATCACTTTAATCCAACGATTGGTAACAACATTAACCCTCTTTTATGTATATATGACACTTGTAATTCTCTATTTAATTAATTCAATTAATACTTATAAATCAAAATGGGCTAAATACATTTATAGTCCCCTGTACTTGTAGTAGAAATTAACCCTTCCATGTATTTAAAGCCTGACCTTATAGACACCTCAACTTGCAAAATCTTTATCTCTTGAACATTTTGTAGTGATTTGGCAGTGCAAGCCACAACATGCAAATCTCAATTTTCTTTTATAGACAAATTTCATTTTAGTTTCTAAATTTATATTTAGAGATCAAAAAGGGGGCAAATTGACTATTTTAGGTTTAAAAAAATTAAACATGTACTTTCTAACTCAATTAACTTTATAATTTACTAAAAATAATAAAATATTATTTTACGGTTATTTATAAATGAATAAGCTATTTTAAAATAAAAATAATTTAAACAAATATAAAATATTTTAATATTTATAAAATCATAAAATATTCAGATTATGAAAATAATATATTTATAAAATATTATGAATTCTCCATTGTAAAATGTAAAAGTTTAAAATTAATAATTAAATAATCAAATAAAATTGATTATGCAAATGTAAATTTTATTTTAATTTTAAATTGATATTATTCAAAACAATACATATAATAAAAAAAAATTTAATTTAAATTAAAATAACATAATATTAAAAATTATACTGATAATTCAAAACTCAAATTAATTATTATAAATAAAAATTCTTTTAAATTTGTACTTTCTACCTCAATTAAGTTAACAAGTTTGAAAAAAAGGAAATAAGAATTATTATTTTATAATTTCTTCTTAAATTTTTTTTTTTCAAAATAACAATTAATGTGTCCAAAACTTTTAAGATATTTAATAGTCATAAGGTTATAAATAATGTAAATCAAACAAATCACATTTTCATCAATGATTTGACTGAATAATTATGTATTGATTATTTATTTTGTTATTTACATGTGTGAAACTAATATATCTTATACTAAATTATAGATAATCTAATAATTTTGATTTACTAATACTTTGTAAATAATAAATATAAATAATAAATATAAATAATAAATAAAATTAATAATATTTGAAGACTACATTATATTTAAAAAATATTACAAACTTTATATTTTATTAAAAATCAACTAAATAATCAATGAGAAATATTTATAAAGGTATAAGTTTTATTTTACTCTTAAATATACATTATTTAAGTCCATGCATTTGACTAAAATATTTTTAATTTTAAATTAAAATATGTGAATATTAAAAAAAAAATTCTTATCATTGTAATTTCAAAACAATCAAAATAAATAAGTGTGCAAATAAATTAATAATATTAATAAAAAAAATTAAAAATTAAAATAATAAATGATTATTGAAAAAAAGTGAGGGGATTAAAATGATAATTTTGAGGACTATGAAGAAAATTTTCTTAAGCTAAGGAGTGTGGAACTAAACACAAATGTTTTTAAAAGATATAAATTTTGCAAGTTGAAGTGTTTATGAGGTTCGACGTCAAGTATATGGAGAAGTTGGAATTTTGACTACAAGTATAGGGGATTATGGATGTATTTGGCTTATCATAGTGCTATGAATATAAAAATGCAATGCATATGTATTATGAGGATGTGAATGTCACATAAAGTTTCCTTCGGAAAGGCATCACTCGGAATAAGCTTATCCAGGCTGGGCAAGCTTTGAATGAAATGAAATGGCAAATGAGCAGATTCACAAGGAAAACAAGTCATTTCAATTACGTTCAGCCCGTGAAAGAGAACTTGAAATTTTCATTGAACATATCCTTCACCATGTTCCATTCCACTTTCAACTGTTCCAAGCTTGGGATTGCAACCTAAGAGACCATATTAAGTAATAAATATCAACAAATAAGAACTCAAAGTTAATTAGTATAGAAATCAAACTAAATATCTTACATCGTGAATTGTTCAAAACTAACCTCATTAGTAATTTGAGACATTAAAGAGAGAGAAAAGAATTATTGTATAATTTTTTTAAAATAAAGTAGGATGATGGTACGTAACATTGAAACAAAATTCAATTATGAAAGTTTATTAACTAAATTGCCAGCGAAAAATATTGAAGCAAATAATTCAATCTTTGGGCAGAGAACGACATCGATCTTTGTCAATGACAGACATTTCAGAACATCACCTTCAGAGTAAAAATTTGATAAGCTAGGCAAACACTCAAGACTCATCGAGTGTAAGATTATTGCATTTGATCAATACATAAGAAATAACAATTCACATGATAAATAAGAACATTTGATCAATACATACCATTTTCTCGTGCAACTGTTTTATAGTGGCATTGAGGTCTCCTTTCCAATAATGTTCTGTTATCAAGTAGCCAAAACTTGTCAATCCGAAACTGCCTAGCACTCCAAAACAGAAAGTCTTCAAATTGGGGAATTTTTCAAGAGTCGCTTGTTTCAAACAAGGGAAAGTGAAAGTGTAATTGGCCAATCAGAATGCAGAGATTTACCTTTTTCAAATTGGTGAAAACAATGTATAAATCTCATCTGTTTTCCCATCCTCTTCTCCTGCCACTATTTCCCTCAACTTTTTGCAACGGTGTACCTTCAACTCCACAACATGCACCATACTCTTCGCTACTGTTGATGTACATCGTAACTGTTAAGAGTTCGGAAGGACGCAGAGGATGGTGATACACTAATTAATTTATGGCGTCCATATGTCTTAAGTTTGATTGCATCAACGAGTCCTTTAAATAGCTCTTTGAGAGAAGAATCATGGACTTTAACCTATTTCAGATTGATTAATCTTGGAATGGAACAAACCTTATGGATTCCCCGTCTAATAACATCTCTTCTAAATTGGGGAAACCCTGCACAGCAAGTAAATGGAAAAATTCAATCTATTGGTCAGTTTTCATCCAATCTTTTCATTTCAATAAAAAGAAATTATTGTGATTTAAAATTTTTCAGAATCCATTGAATTTTTGTTGGATGGTTAGGATGTTATTTAAAATCTATGCAAGTTAGTAAAGAAAAAAAGGGACTAACCTGATTTCGATATTCCTCCTTATTTAAAATCTTCAGTTTTGGAGAGTCATGAATGACAATCTTTTTCAAAGATGGACATTCCAAATTACCACTTCCTGAATAGAAACTCAAAAAGTTTGGCAAACCTTTATGTCCTAAAGAGTTCAAATCAGGAAACACAATGTTATTAACTGATTCTGATGCTTCCTCTGCTTCGATTAGCCCTTCCATCATCTCACAACTCCTTACTTCTATCTGTCTGAGTTTCAAAAGACACAACGCCATGGATTTAGTAAATGCATACTTCAAGCTGCCACACTTTTCTAATTTTATCAACACAAGGTTGTTGAAGTCCAAAATTTTCTGAGGATTCTTGTTACATAAATGGGTCAACATTGGTAGATTAATTAAGTGCAATTCTCTCAATTTCTGCGGCAGACCATCATCAGCAGATAGCCCTTCCAAGTCAAATAATTGTTCCACTGATTCACAGTCCTTCACCTCAATCTTCATCAAGTTCTTTAACAAATGGAGCTTATCTGTGGGTATTGCTGTCAATTTTGATTTTAATTACAAAAAATCAATTATTGTTGACACATAAAGAAGAATAAATTAACTAATAAGAATATATATGCCAATGGAAATTAATTAACAAGAACAAATTCTCACCCATCTAGCAGACTTGTTATGGTGGCGTTAAGGCTTCCCTCCCATTCTGTACTGACATTGTCTGTTCCCCGAAGCTTTGGTGTGCTTAAAGGTCCACCACAGAAAGTGATCATCTGATTGCATCTAATGATAGATACTTGTTCTAAAGACGGGAAATTGAAGGCCTGCTGATCATCTGAGCAAAAGCTAGTGAGACTACTTAACCAATGCAATTTCAGAGATTTCAATTTGTTGAAAACAATAGTTTCATCTGCTGCTGCAGCATCTCCATCCTTTGCCACTATTTCTGTCATTTTCAAGCAATCACGTACTTCCATTTTTGTGAGATTTACCATAGTTTTGGCTGTTGAGGCAGTTACCAATTTTATCAATCCATTACAGCTAAACAAATGGAGAGACGATAAATTTTGGAAAGACGACGAGGATGGCGCTATGTTTATCAAACTGTCACAATACTCTACTTGTAGAGTTTGAAGATAAGGAAGAAGTGGTTTGAGTGAGGAGTGTTGGTTCGATTTCCATATATGCTTCAAATTGTGAAGATTAGATAACTCCAAGTGCTTGACAAGTACAAGTTGCTCCTCCCCAACAAGTGAGAACAACACCTGTATAGAACCTTCTTTCACAACGAGTGTCTCTAGACTGCCTCCCAAATGGAGGCCTTCGTCATTTAAGGACATGAGCCTAACAACTTTAAGTTTGGAAAGCTTCTCAACTGGAAATCCTTCCCCTCTCTCCATCATTCGCAAATCCTCCCTCTCAAATGCCACTTCCTCCAAGCTGTCTTTCACCTGCAGAGCAGAGTAAATACATTTTTATTTCAACTATTTAATTTCAGTAAAATAATATGAATTGTTCAATATTATTAAAAAATATATCAATAAAAAAATGATTAATTATGATTATCGTAATCAGTTTTGCATAATGCTTTTAAGTTTATAACTTTATAATGTATAATTTTTTATATAATTCTAATACATTTAAATTGTAAATACATACAATTATAAGCAATAATAAATAATTAAATTAATTATTTTTCAAGTAAGATCTTAAACTTAAATTTAAATATTGGTTATTTTCTCATTGTTTGAGAAAAGAACGAATTTTTTTTATTTTTCCAAAAAAAAGGTAGGGAGAATTTTTTTTTTGAAATCACAAAGTAAAACATTGTACCTGATCAACCAAAAAGATGGGTTGGCTTTCTCCATCTGATGCAAATTTTATCACGTTGTGACAGCCATACACATTGGCACATTTCAATTTTGGGAATTGTACTCGCATCTTTGGATAAAAACTTATGAGCTTTTGTAGGTTTGAAAATTCAACTGAAGACAGAAGAGGAAATATTAAAGGAGGAATCGCTTGCTGTGTACATTCAGCCTCTGCAATAATTTCCTGTATTCCAGCCTCTTCTATTTCAAGCTTTTCCAGTCTCGGAAGATATGTAGCTATTGAGGATGGAAATATATATTTCAGATCCTCACAGTATGAAACATGAAGTGATTGTAAATTTTCAAAAGTAAAATCCTTTTGCCAATTTTTACTCCATATATGCTTCAATGAGGATAGGCCTTTTATATATAAATCTTTCAACTCAAAAACTACTGCATCATTCAACTGTTGGACTTGATATATTTCTTGCACAGAAGAGCAATACGATAACTCCAACTTCTCTAATCTCTTGAATCTTCTCAAGCCATTCAAGGGAAAAATGGTTAAGAGTTCTGAGCAATATCTAATAGTTAATGATTTTAATTTGCTGAAGGAATCATCATCTCCGAGTTGGTTGTACCATATATATTTCAAGCTACTCATATCAAAGAAATTCATGTCCTCTAAATTTGGAAATGCAACCTGCAATATCAATTCCACCTCATATATATAAAATCCACCAAGAAACTTAGAATAGCAAAAAACAAAAAACAAAAAACGAAAAAAAAAGGTTAAGTTGCATCAAGAACCTTGGTGAATTGCTAAAACCCCTTTAAAGTTTAGTCAAATATATTAGTCGATCCCTCATTTTTAGAAAATATATTATGACTTTTGCTAATTCATTTGTTTGGATCGTCCATAAATGTTAATATTTTCATTTAGATTTACTCCTTATCAAAGCTTTAAAATTTTAAAATTATTTTAAAATGTACTCAAATTTTATGTTATGAAAACTTATTCAAAACAATTTAATTGAAAATTAATTTTGATGAACCTAAATGCAAAAAGACTCAGTCAAATAAAGTATCAAACAATATAAATTTATATTTTATTTAAATTAAAAAATACAAAAAAAAATTATGTGATCAGTTTTTATCAGTGTTTTTCTTGTCATAATACATTTACTAAAATAACTACAAGATGTAGTTGAAAATAAAATTTCTATAGTTCAAAATATTATAAATAGTACTATTTTATTGTCTTTTTTATATTTTAATATGTGTTTGTTTATTTATTTTTAGAATTTAAAATTATTTTAAGGATGCAAATATAAATTCATTTTTAAATTTGAATTATGAAAATATTATTTTAAATAAAAAATATATTTTAATATTTAACTATAAAAATTAAAATAATTGTATTCATTTTTAATTATGAAGAATTAAAAAGTGATATAGGTGATAAAAAAAAATTAAAAAGATGGCATGAATGGTAGAAAAATAATACTTTAAGGACCAAAAAGAAATATTTTATATTTCAAAATCATACTTTAGTCTATTTATTGACAGCAAAATTAATGGAGGGATGAATTAGGATAGAGAAAACAAAATTTAAGGATGTCATAATAACTTTTCGAAAAAAAATGGATCAACTAATATATTTGAGTAAATCTTAAGGGGTTTCACTAGATTCAAAATTGAGCGAGTGAGAAAATAGTTTAAGGGTAACTTCTCCTCAAAGTCCTCTTATAAGTTGCAAGATCAGCATCCTACTTTCATTAATTTGTGAAATTAATTTTCACCTGATTTAAAAGGTAAAAACTATTTTTTATTGTATAGTCCATAAATATTTAGATCATTCTATTTATCTAATAATCAAAATTTTATTCAAAATTGATGTTGTTTGATTAAGTTAAAAATTGTCAATCTTTTTTTTTTTTTTTTAATTAAGATGCATTAGATATAAATGTGATGCAGCATATAGCGCAATAATCAAACACGTTGATTATTAGAAAAAATAAACAATCTCAATCCAGAGATTAACTCTCAATCCAGAGAAAAGAATAAGTAAAATAGCTTGATTTGATTAGTAATAATCTTCACAAACCCTAACATGAGTATTTATAATTTAGAGAATAAAAGGCTAAAATAGGAATAAATAAATAGAATCCAAAACAATCAAAAGAACTATTAAAATTCATTTTCTCAATCACAGACGAAACACGGTCGTGTTCTCTGAAGACACGGGCGTGTAGAAATTCGATAAAATCTTCTGGAACACGACACGGTCACCTACACGGCTGTGCTCTAAACTGTGTGCAAGTCTACCAAACTCTACCAATTATGCATGAACTCATATACAGGCGTGTTGCTAAGCATGTAATTCCATGATGCCGATATACTCAAACACGGACTACTACACGGGCATGTACACTACTACCATCCGAAATACATTGAGACACGGGCGTGCAGTCAAGCTGTGTTCTTACTGCCTTTCCCGAGCAATTACCACACGAGCATGTTGAGCGGATACACGACCATGTGTCATGTCTTCATCAAAATGTTAGTTATTTTATATTTGTCATTTTCTTTTAATTTAATATCAGCCTCTTACTATTATTAACAGTAGCTTCCCTTCATCATCATAGTTGGTAGTCTATTGTTCATATAAATATCTTTTTTTCACTAGATTTATATCAGATGTGCCATTAAATTTCTATTTTATCTTGTATATTTTGAAACAATAAAAATTAATTTGGTTAAAGATTATGTTAATAGAAATTAATATTTTATGAATAAAATTCTAACAATTTGTAAATTTTTATTATAATTTTTGTTACAACAATTTACTTATAGCGATAGATATTTTGAATGGTTGAAATAAATTCTTTTTTTTGTGCTTTAATAATAGTGCTAATGAAAGCTTAGTTAAGTGAATCTGATTTTTTTATTTTTTTTATTTTTTGTGTAAAAATAATATTGAACGTTTGATCGATATATTTTGTTCTGAAATTGAATTTGATTAAAGATATTACAATTAAGTGAAGCCAAAACTTAAGTTTATAGAGAATAAATATACATATGTGTGTGTGCGTGTGAGTTTTAACTGAAGTAGACAGTCAATTATTTTTATCAATTTTTTTTTATATATTTTTTTAAAATAAGTGTAAATTAATTTATCATAGACATCAATATTAATAAAAAAATAATAATAATAAAAAGAGTAAGCATTTTATACTATCTCCAATATTAATAAAAAAATAATAATAATAAAAAGAGTAAGCATTTTATACTATCTCCATAAAAAATAATAAAAATTTTTAAATTTTTACTCTTCATATTTTTTTAGAAAAATAAAAAAATTTTATTTTCTTAATTAATATTTTTAGTAACTCAAAATTCTTGCTTTTTTCCTCCTTACATACCTTTGTTTGCTTGATTCCAATTAGAAAAATTTTTTAAATAACACAATTGAAAGTTGACAAATAAATTTTAAATTAAAACAACTATTATTTTTGTTACATGATAAAATACTTTTCTAAGTATTTATTTTTTATTGTGTTTCCTCTAACACTATTGGCATAGTTTTATTATTTTTTTTATAAACAACTTACTTATGATAATTAAAGATTAATTAAATAATATGTGACTAATTTATTATATGAAATTAAAATTAATTTCAATAATAGGTGTCTAATTAATTATAAATTAAGATAAAATGAAAGTAACCTTCAAAATTAAAATGGTTATTAATTAAGAATAAAAAAATTAATTAGATAATAAGTAATTAATTAATTAATTAATTAATCAATCATAAATTGAAATATTATAAAAGTAACATATAAAATTGAATCGTCTATTAAATAAAAATTTTAAAAATTAATTAAATAATAAATACCAATTAATTCTATGAGATTAATAATAAGGAGGATCTTAGTGGGAAGTTAGTGTGACAGCTGTTAGTATGGGAAAGGGAGGAGAGTGAGGTGTCGAGAGAAGATGAAAACAACAGAGGAAATAAAGAAAATTCCATTTCTCTAATTTTCTTTTGAAGCCTCCTTAGCAATGGTTCAAACACCTCTTCAATTGAATGGCAAATTCAATTACTCCATCCTATTTTCTCAATAAATACTTCAAACAAATCATAAACTCTTCATAAAAAAGAAAGTTAATTTGCAGAAATTCTGGTAGTGGTTGTAGGAAACAAGCTCAAATCCATCACTGAATCCACAAATTTGAATTGTTTTGAACCACAGCTGTAGAGCATATATATTTATATGAACGTTTTTCTACAAATGAATTTAAATGAATATCCTCTCACAATGATTATTATGTTACAAATTATTTAGCTTATATAATTAAAACGGGAGCAAATAGCAATATTTTAATATTTTATTTTTGAGATAGTTAAAGCAAATTTGAGATATCTTAATATGTTTATTATTAATTTTGAACTAGCTAATATTTTCAATAAGTACGATTTGTACTTAGTTTCAGCAAATATTTTGGTAAATGTATGGTTATTTTCTTTTACTGCTTTATACGATTACGATAGTAAATGACAACAAGTATATTTTTAATTTAGATTGATGCATGTGAATAGTTTGGCTTACAAATAAATCTACGGGACAATTACCAATTTAGGGTAAAAAATATTTTTTATTCCCATTTTAGGTTAGTTTAAAAAGTAATTTCCATTTTTATGGTGAAAGGGGAAAAAATTACCAATTTAGGGTGAATTTGACCAACCCTGACAGTCAAATTGTACAAAACGCTACTCGGAGTAGCGTTTTGTACAGACCGAACTGAACCGACCGGTTCGGTCGGTTATATTTAGATTCGGTTCGATTTCGGTTTTTAAAAATATATAACTGACTGGTTCGGTTTAATTTCGGTTTTTAAGTTGGAAAACTGAAAATAACCAAACCGACCGAGTCATATATATTTATTATAAAAA
>CATIWO010877154.1:0-10612 GCA_949673435.1 Macaranga tanarius | reverse complement strand
TTTCTTAAGTCTTTTCCTTATATTATTAAATACAAATAAGGTAAGGAAAATATTGTGGCTGTTGCATTGTCAAGGAGGTACGTTTTACTTAACACTTTAGATGCTAAATTGCTTGGTTTTTAGCATATTAAGGAATTGTATACACATGATCTTAATTTTAGAAATGTATATAATGCATGTGAGACAACTGCCTTTGATAAATTTCTATAGACATGATGGGTATTTGTTTCGTTTAAAGCAACTTTGTGTGCCTAAATGTTCATTGCGTTTGTTGTTGATTAAGGAGGCACATGAGGGAGGTTTGATAGGACACTTTGGCATAGCTAAGACATTAGATGTTATACATAAGTAATTATTTTTGCCTAACATGAAATATAATGTATCTAAGTATTGTGCTAATTGTATTACATGTTTACAAGCTAAGTCTAAGGTGCATCCGCCTGGTTTGTATACACTATTGTCTGTTCCACAATCACCTTGGGTAGATATATCTATGGATTTTGTACGTGGACTACATAGAACTAGGCGTGGTAATGATAGCATATATGTGATTGTTGATTGGTTTTCTAAGATGGCACATTTTGTTCCATGTCATAAAACCGATGATGCATCGCATATTGCTGATTTGTTCTTTACGAATATAGTGTGTTTGCATAGTATACCTAAAACTATTGTGAGTGATAGGAATACTAAGTTTTTATCCTATTTTTGGAAGACCTTATAGGCAAAATTAGGAACTAATTTATTGTTCAGTATTGCACATCATCCACAAACTGACGGTCAAACCGAAGTTGTGAATAGGATCTTAGGACAACTCATGCGTGCTATAATTTAGAAGAATTAGAAATCATGGGATGAGATTTTGCCTCATGTAGAGTTTGTATATAATAGGTCTGTGTATTCATCTACATATTATTCACCTTTTGAAATTGTGTATGGTTTTAATCCTTTAACACCATTGGATCTATCACATTTGCCTATGAGTGAGCAAGTTAATTTAGATGTTATTCGAAAGGAAGATTTTGTGCACAATTTACATGGAAAGGTAAGGCAAAATATTAAAAGGAAAAATCAACAAGTGGTGAATCAAAGGAATAAAGGACACAAACAGTTGGTTTTTGAGCCTGGAGATTAGGTTTGGTTGCATTTGCGCAAGGAGAGGTTTCCTACTGAAAGGAAATCTAAGCTACATCCTAGAAGAGATGGATTGTTTCAAATTGTGGCAAGAGTTAATGACAATGCCTACAAATTAGATCTCCCAGGTGAGTATAATGTTTCTGCAACCTTTAATGTATCTGACCTTCTTCCTTTTGATTATAAAGGTGACAATTCGAGGACGAATCCTTTCAAGGAAGGGGGGAGTGATGCATATAGACATACGGATATGAGATCTAATTCAAATCCTTTGAATTATTGTGGCGGACCAATCATAAGATCACGAGCTAAAAGGATGAAAGACGCTGCTAAATAACTTATACAAAAGAGTCTCGAGCCTATGGAATAAAAAGGAGATGATTTAATGGAAACTAAGTTAATCAATTTATTTAGTTGTAATCAAGCTGATACATGCCGTGTGTGTTTTTACACGGTCATATTGCAAATTCGTAAATTGTCCCGAGACAAACACGGGTCCTTACACGCCTGTGTTCAAGGTCATGTTAATATACACTCCCGTGCTTATTTCCAAAGCGTCATCTAACATGATACACAGTTAGAAGACACGCCCGTGTAGTAAGCCGTGTAGCTGTCGAGTTTCTGAGGAGACATCAAAACATGCCTGTATAGAGACAAGTACAGACCGCGTGCCAAGCCGTGTTGGAGTTTGTCGATTTGCTAAAATTCTCAGAGTTCGAACACGCCCGTGTGGCTTTTAGATACGCCCCGTGTCTCGATGACTAGTTTTAGACTAATTAGGATTTTCTTTATGTTTTATTTACTAATTAGAATTTGTATTTAATTAGGAATATAATTATTTATTCCTAAAAACTTGTTTTCTTTTAAAATCAGTTTACGTTTAGGATTACAAGTCTATATATACTTGTAATAACATTATTTTTAATAAGTTGATTGATTTGATTCAAATTTTTAATTGAATTTTCTCGAGTTCTTGCGAAAGCTATCTTCTAAATTTGCTTCGAGCATGTTGCAATTTAAACCTTGATAATTAGATGTGCTAGTTGTTAGATAACTAGTATTGCTAATTCCGCTTAGTTTATGCTAGATAGATCTTGGGCAACGATTCCAATAGATTGTTATAAATCCCAGTTGTTAGATAACTAGCGGGATGTATCACAAAATATTACACTTACACCTAAACTCAACTAAGTGCAATTTATTGCTCCAAATTGGATATGCTCTAATATTTAAATGAAAAGCGGAAGCGGTTCACGTAGATCACAATATTTTTGGTGAATCACAACCAAATATTGTTGATTTAGATAATATGATGGATAGTTTGCCGGATGAATATCCAACTCAAGAAAGTCAAGAAGGTTATATTGATGAAATTGCTCCAAATACTCCACCAACTCATGAATAAGAACAAGAACAATTCAAATCACAATCCGAAATTTTCAAAATTTATTTCAAGAGGGTAACCAAACTGGATGGCTCAATAGATGTAATTTATAATTATTGTGGCCAAAATTATAAATTTTTTCGTGGAGGTGGTTATGGAACTTTTAGAAGACATTTAAAGAAAAAACATCCTACACAAATTGGTGAGATGAGACAAACTCAAATTACCGGATACGCAACTTCTTCTTCATCTTCTCAATTATTTAAATATAGTGATGAACAAAATAAATTATAATTAGCAAAAATGATTAATATGGAACATTTATCTTTTAGTTTTGGGGAAAAAGTTAGCTTTGTTAATTATTATCAAAAAGCATTAAATCCTTCTGCTAAACGTGTGCCTAGAAATACATTAAAACATTATGTTTATAATTTATATAAACAAGAAAAAAAAAAGAATTGCAAAAATTATTTGTGAATTTCAATGGACGTATTTATATTTGTAGAAGTCATTCATATATGGGTATTACTTGTCATTGGATTGATAATGAATGGTTAATGCAAAAAAGAATTATTGCATTTAGAGTTTTTGATAAACATCACACCACCGATAATATTTTTAGAATGATTAAAAATATTTTAGAAGAATATGGTTTAGTGAAAAAAAAATTCAATTTCTTTTGATAATGCAGCTGCAAATACCGCATCAATTAATGATCTTCAAAATATTTGTCAACCAAATATTGGCAGAAAATTTTTTCATGTTAGATGTACTTGTCATGTTTTAAATTTATGTGTATAAGATGGGTTAAAATCTTTGGATGTGCTCCTTTCTCCAATTAAAAAAGTAATTTCATTTTTATGGACACATTCAAAAGTTTTAAAAGAATGGGGAAAATTTTGTAGAGATAACGGTAAAAAACCAAAAAAAATTCCAAGAGATATTCCAACTCATTGAAATTCAACTTATGAATTATTAAATGAGTTATTTGGATATAGAGATTTATCGTACACATTTATTTCCAATAATGTGCCACAAATTAATTTATATCCACAAAGTTGAGAAGTTTGTACAAAACTTTTAGATATTTTAAAAGTTTTTAATGATGCTACTTATACTTTAAGTGGTGTTTATTATCCTACGTCTCATTTATTATTAATTGAATGTATTAATGTTGTTGGTGCATTATAAGAGTATGAGAATAATATTGTTATAAAAGAATTAGCTTTATTAATGCAATTAAAATGGTTAAATTATTTTAAAAATATTTCATTAATTAATCTTATTGCATGTGTTTTTGATCCTAGATGTAAATTAGATAGTTTGAATGATTATTTGAGTGTTTATTATGGATGTTTAAATATAATTGATTTGATATTGATGTAATAATTAATCAAGTTAGAAGAATATTAATAGAATTATTTGAGGAATTTAGACAATATGTCCAAATTCCTACTTCTACATCTTCTTCTTCTTCTATTTCTAGTAGTCAAGTTCTAGTTGAACCATCTAAAATTAGTATGGGTGATCGTGTCTTAATACAAAGATAAAAAAAAAAGACCTCGAGGATCATCCGGTTCATCTCCTGAACTTGACATTTATCTAACAACTATTTTTTAGTTTGGTGATAGCAACACAGGTAAAGATTTTCCTCTCCTCAAATTGTGGAGTCGATACCAAAATATATTTCTCATCTTCTCACAAATTGCTAAACAAATTTTATCAAGTTCGGTCTCAACAGTTGCTGTTGAACAAGCATTTAGTGCGGGAGAAAATATTTTGGATGAGATTCGATCTTCAGTAGTTCTTGAATCATTGGAGGCACAAACATCTGTGGATGATGGGACTAAAGCGACATTAAGGGAACAATAAATTAAAAAAGACGAAAACGATGATTTATACGACTTCACAACCGAAGGAGGAACTTCAACATCTACATCCACTTTTGGGAGTGATTAAATTTAAAATGGTAAGGGGAAAATTTTTATTTAAAAAGAAAAAAGATAAGAGAACTACGTAAGCTTTGATTCATCTAACCCCAAGAGGATACGTAGGCAACTTAATTTTTTTAGTCAAAAAATTAAGTTCAAGCCCTTTATTTTATTTTATTTTATTTTTGTAGTTTAATTTATTTTATTATAAATTATTATTTTTAAATTAAAATTAATTTATTAAAAAATATTTTTTAAAAAAACCGAACCGGTAGAACCGGAACCATGAACTAAATCGGCCGGTTTGGAACCGGCCCGAAATCGGGGTTAGGCCGGTTTCAGTTTGGTTCCACCTAAGGTGGAACCGTGAATCGGTGGTTCTGAACCGGAACCGCCCGGTTCATGAACTGTGGCCGGGTCTACATACAGGTAATCAGAGTGAGCAACAAAATGTCGAGCTCTGTTAGGCCATTCTAACGACAGATTAAGTTCAAACTCAAAACATAAAAGTTGTAGAGGACTCCTTAAAATTTTATTAGCATCAAACTTTTCTTAATTTGAAGTTCTATAATTCAAGTTATAATAAAAATACTAAAACTGAAAATTTCTAAAAACGGAGCATGAATTTTGTAACAAATAAAACTTAACTTCAATTAACAAAAATGCATGCATAAACATACCAAACGGAATATCCAAGTTCTCTAATGCTCCTAAAATTCCCAAAACTCTTTTTAGACGATAAAAGCAAGATCAAATTCTCTAAATCCTTTCAAAGATCACTCTCCTCTTACGTATAGAATTTTCCTCTTCAATTTCTAACACACACATGTACATACTATCAACCCTCCACTTGTACACCTACATAACCATATAGTTATACATAGGGGTGTAAACGAACAGAGCCGCTCGTGAGCAGCTCGGAGCTCGACTCGTTAAAAGCTCGTTCGAGCTCATATATTGAAGCTCGTTTAATAAACGAGCCGAGCTCAAACTATGTAAAGATCGACTCGTGAAAGCTCGTGAACAAGCTCGAATAAGGGCTCGTGAACCGGCTCGTAATTTTAATATATTAATAATTTAATTTTAGATATATAATATATAAATTTTTATTGATTTAAATATTTTAAAAATATATTATTAAAAAATCACAATTTTATAATAAATTATTTAGTAAATAATTTATTTTAAATTATTTTAATGAATAATTTAAAGTTATACATTGTATTTTTTGAAATTTTTTTAGCTTTTCTAGGCTCGTTTAAGCTCGTGAACAACTCGCGAACACTTAGCGGCTTAATGAGCTCGGCTCATTTACAAATGAACCAAGCCTGAGCTAGCCAAAATTCGGCTCGGCTCGGCTCGTTTACACCCCTAGTTATACATGATTTAATTAAAGAAGTCTCTAGATAATTGAGGAGGTTTATCACCATAACATCCCTTTTACTTTTTAATGAAGTGTAAATATTACACATTGACCCTTAAACTTTAAATTATGACAATATAAGAGACACTTAATATATGTATTCAAGTTATAATATAAGGAAAATCCATAAAATTATAGCAGATAGTTTCATGTATGGAAAATAAACTAAAAGTATTCAAAATTTTATTAATCAGTATTATTCATTAATCTCATAGAATTGTAGTATAATATTTTATACATGGAAAATAAACTAAAAGTATTCCAAATTTCACTGTTTCATATACGGAAAATAAACTAAAAGTATTCAAAAATTTTATTGTGTTTTTGGTGGATTTTATGCATGTTTTTATGTTACGTCCATACAAGCTACATCTGCTACACTTATTTTGACTTCTCATATCCTTAATGGGCTTAATATCACCATGAATAACAAGGGGAGTTAAGCAATGGTGATCTCAATAGGGATTAAAGATCGCTTGATGATATTATTATGTTTTGAAGTGTATTGAAAACCAATAATATACCAAAAGTATACTCATTGTATACTATAATAAAAAAATTTTCTTTGTTAACATTAATTAACAGTTTCTTTTATATTTGATACATTGTGTATAAACTCTTTTTCAAAAAATTGAATATTTATTTTGTATAAAATTATAAAAGTATGAAGTCAGTTCTCTAATTATTTGTTTAAATTAAATGTTATAATCATATTTTTATTTTGATATGGAAAATAAACCAAAAGTAAATGAAAAATATTCATTTTTTGTTTATTTTTAAAAGTTATAATCAAATTTTTATTTGTGTTTGATGTTTTGAAGTGTATTGGAAATCAATAATATACCAAAAGTATACTCATTGTATACTATAATATATTTATTATGTATATATTTAAAAAGATGACTTTAATTATATACTATACTAGCCGTAGCAGCAGCAGCTACTGCAGCAGTAGTAAACCAAAAAAATTGTATTCATAACATTCAATGCAAATCAAATATATTACATACTGCTTCTTAGATATCTACAAGTGAACATGGAAAATGGATTAGCATATGTAACCTAATAGTTCAAAAGAAATAATTTTTAGAAATTCCTATGTTAGCGCGACGAGGACCTCGTATGGATAGTCCTCTTCTAGTATAACAACATGACAATGCTTATTGGGGCCAAATCCATCTAGCATAAATTGTTCTTATGACAAGGAAAACACAAAAACTAGTAACCAAATAGTGTTAAACATTTACACCATCATCAAACAACTTGCAAGTATCATAGAGGTACCTCCCCATACACATTACCTGACAATAACAACAAACAAGCAACGAGTGAATGAGTCACACATCTAAAGCTAATTACTGCAAGATAAGTGGAATAGAATTTGGTTCATACCATCCCAATTACATTAAAATATCCTTTAAGATAATTGCCTAGCAACACACCTAAATATGACATGAAGACTAAAGAAACTACTCACCATTTGTTCAGTGCCATAAAGTGAGCATATCACCAATCTGACTTCATGGTGTGGTATGTCATGTTTAAGCTTTTGGTCAATAGTGATGTTGTTTTGTGCCATAACAAATTTCAATTCATCATAAGTCACTAACACGAACATTCAACACCATCCAAAAAAGAACCACTAATTTAATGCATCATAAGCAAAACTTGACAAACACACTGATGCAAACCAATTAAGCATTGACTATGAAGATCCACTTAAGTATGATGGTCTAATAACTAGAGCATGCATGAAGAAGTTTAATAAAGCATTAGGAGTGTTTGTGAAGCAAGAGATCATGCTTGGAATGGAGAATCAAAGTACAAGTGCAAATGAAGCTTAATTAAGTGCATTTGGAGGCAGATTGGGAAAAAAGCAAAATCATCATTTTTACACATTAATTTCATATTCTGGCCTTCAAAATGAAGAGTTCATGTCAAACTCTTCAAGTGAAGCAAGTTTCACTCAATTTGCATAAAGTGCGTTTTTGAAGGTTCTAGAAGATTCTACAAACTATCAAGAGAATCTATAAGATATCAAGAATCTTTCTAGAAAGTTTCTATGTAAAGGAGTGACGTTTTATGCATTTAAAAAAAAGTATTTGAAGACTTGGCCAAAGTTTACAAGTCTTCTTATTTTGCTTAGTTTACAAATCTTCTTATTTGAAAACTTGGTCAAAGTTTACAAATCTTCTCATCATTAGTTTTCATAGTTATCACTTAGTTGTCATTATTTAGCAATTATTCTTAATTTGTAATAAGTGTGGATATTAGTGTTTCCTAGTTCCTATAGGATTTCTTTTAGTTATTTTTTTTATTTAGGAGTCTTAATTAGGTTTCTAGAAGGTTTGACAAGTCAAGGCTTAACCTATTAAGGTTTTCTTGTCCTAATAGGATTAGTATTATTTAGCTTTCACTCTAAGCTTTATAATGCCTATATAAAGGCCACCAAAAACATGTTTCATGATTAGTTTATGATTATTTTCGAATCTCTTTGTGAGGAATTGAATTGTCTCTTTTGTTCTTAAAAGACCTTATTGAATTTATCAAGTGAAGGCTTGGTACATTCAAACATAGTTTAATCTAAACTTAAAATTGATATAGTTGATTTTAGGTTTTTATTAAACAATCTTTAATTCTTTATAATTAAGGTTCTTAAGTACAAGTTATTTAAGGGTCTTGCTGGGAATTAGAGTTTTCCTTGGCTTGGTTGATGAACGATCATTGGCAAAAATATCAACATTGCATACGAGTTTAGTACAAGTTAACCACGTTCATATCACACATACACACATTCTATACACAAACTCCAATCATCATGCATTAAAAAAGAATTTATATCAAAATATTAAGAATTTAACATGAATTTTCCTTGTTGTAACACTGAAAAAAAAATCGGGCTCTCACCAAAATGAACATAAATTATACAAAAAAAATTATAACCCATTTCCAAATTAATGCCTGCACGTCCAAATTTATAATATTTCTTAAAAAACAAAAAACTCATCTTCTCAATTCTAAGCTACAAGAAAAAAAAAAAAAAAAACAATTTCATGTAGAGAAAGGAAAAAACATAGAAAGGTAAGTTTTGAGAAGCAAAAGAAGAAAAACCTTTATGTTGCTTGTGCTTAGGATTTGAAGTACAAATAACATAAACACATCAACACCTTTTCACAATTTGGCAAAGCTTGTGCATCTTTTTCATTGAGGATCTCATTTTCATCACCACTGCACAACAAACAATCATACAAATTTTTATCAAATCAAATAAAATCAAACAAACCCATCAAATGTTTAAATTTTATGGATATTTAACAGACCAATTGCACTTGCAAAGGGAGAATTGTTATGGATATCGAGATGTAGCGATGGAGTCTTTAAATTGAAAGCGATAGGAAGAGATTGATGGCAATAAATGAGAGTGCTCGAATCATAGTGTCGGAGGTGGTGGTGGTTACGGCAGAGGAGGAAGAGCACTGGTCGAGGAGCTTGAGGTAAGTGGAGTCGCGAAGTCATGAGTAGAAGGAAGAGTGCAGAAAGCTTAAGAAATTTCTCTTTTTTTTTTTTTTTGCTTGAACAAAATGATGGGACACGGAGGAAATTATTTTTGCAAGCTTGGGACACGCAATTAATTTTGAAAAAATTGAGGTTTTTAAGTAATAAAAGTACAAAAATGAAGTATTTGTGCAAATTTTTTTTTTTATTTTTTTTACTATAATCCCAGTGTGGGCTTGGGAGTGTAAAATCCATATAACTGGGCCTTAGACAGCCTATCTAATTGAGTACGGGTCTCATTCTGAGGCCTTAGTCTCTGTGTTGTTTTCTTTAGTTGGATGAGGCTTTTGTTTTAATTTGTAGTAATATATGTTTGTATGTATGAATATATGGAAATGAATGAAAATTAGATGTAGCAGTTGAAATTAAGAAAGGAAAATATCCTCACTGGCTGCCTGCAAGTAAAAGTCTGTACAATTAACGTGTTCATTTGCGTCACCCCTCTCATCAGCCATCCATCTGAAAATTGCATTTTCATTTGCTGACTTTCGTGGCACCCGCTCCATTAGATGAAATATTGTTAATGTTTATATTTATATTTATATTAGACGTTGGAAGGTTGTGTCATTAAAACTAATCAATTAATTGTCATAAACAACTGTATGAATCAAAGAAACATCTTTCATGTGGCTTTGACTATTATATTTTATATATACTGTTTTATTAAACTAAATATGGGATTTGAAGAAAAAACAAATAGAAGAAGGGATGCATGATGATAAATATATAACAAAAATAACTTGAAAAAAAAAAAAAAAAAAAGCCACAAGCAAGCTAGCTACATACTATAATCAAAAGTAAATGTATCATAATATGGCATATACGGTGATGAATATAAGGCAATGCCTTGAATCGAAATAATTAATAAAATAAAATATAAATGAAAACAAAAAAGATTAAAACCACACATGCCAGTGCCACAACCGCGTAATAAATACATACATATATCATATATGTATGCGAGTTGTGACTTTTGTGGGAAGGTCACATCTGATCCCCTTCATTACCGGCAGCTAAGTGCTAACTAATGAAGCTTTTTTCCATTTTAATTATTTTCCAAGAGAGAGACCTTCCTAATGGTTACATAAATTAGAAGCAAACACATAAGTTTGATCTGTTCAACACATATAAGTTTAAATTTAAAAGAAGCATCTATCATATATACTATTTGAATTTATTTTTCTA
>CATIWO010877024.1:0-16055 GCA_949673435.1 Macaranga tanarius | reverse complement strand
TGTTCATTATGCATGTTTAGCTATGTAAGAGTGCATGTGATATGATCTATGGGCATGAAAGTGTTTTGTGTTTGATGCAAATGTTGCATGCAATGAAAATTTTTAAATTCTGCATTTTCATTGTTCTTCTACACACACTTTTCTTCAGTCTTAAATTTAGCTCCTTCTGAGTTAGAACGTACTTCACGCTCTTATGATCCGTGAATATCTGACAAGTGACTCCGTACAAGTAATGTCTCCACATTTTTAATGCGAACACCACTGCTGCTAATTCTAGATCATGTATGGGATAATTCTACTTGTGTGGTCTTAGTTGCCTTAACGCAAATGCCATTACTTTTCCATTCCGCATCAATACGCAACTAAGCCCTTGCTTTAAGGCATCATTAAACACCACATAGTGACCTTCTTCAACTGGTAGCGTTAATATTGGTGCCGTAACCAATTTCTCCTTTAAGATTTTGAAACTCCTTTGACATTCCGGACTCCACACGAACTTCACATTCTTCCTTAGTAATTTTGTCAATGGTGATGCTATGATTAATAAATCTTGTATTAATCGTCGATAGTAGCCCGCTAAACCTAGGAAACTTCATATTTCCATTACATTTCTTGGTGGCTCCCAATTGAAAATCACGGTGATTTTGCTAGGGTTCATATATACTCCTTCAACCGATATTACGTGCCTAAGAAATGCAACCTTGTCCAACCAAAATTCGCATTTGCTAAACTTCGTATATAATTGTTTATCTCTCAAAATCCCTAATATCATCTTCAGATGTTCCTCGTGTTCCTCTTTTGACTTCAAGTATACCAGAATGTCATCAATGAATACGATCACAAACTTATATTTGAATACGTGATTCATAAAATCCATGAATGTAGCTGGTGCATTCGTGAGTTCGAACGGCATTACCAAGAACTCGTAGTACCCATATCTCATTCTAAATGCAGTCTTTGATATATTAGATTCCTTAATTCTCAACTGGTGATAACCAGAGCGCAAGTCAATTTTCAAGAACACTTTTGCTCCTTACAGTTAGTCGAATAAGTCTTCAATCTTGGGTAAAGGATATTTGTTCCGAATTGTGATCTTGTTCAGCTGTCTATGATCTATACACAGCTGAAAAGATCTATCCTTCTTCTTCACGAACAGTACGGGTGCACCCCAAGGTGAAAAACTTGGTTGAATAAATCTTTTGTCCAGTAGTTCTTGCAACTGCACCTCCAGTTCTCTCAATTCTGCTGGAGCCATCCTATACGACGCTTGCGATATAGGAGCTGTTCCAGGCATAAGTTTGATCTCAAACTCAATCGCTTGTTCTGGTGGTAATCCTGGTAAATCATTAGGAAATACATCCTCGAACTCGTGTACTAACGGTAGTTCTTTCAATTTCACACATTCTTTTCTTTCTTCTACTACTGAAGCTAGATAAGCTTTGTACCCCTTTCTAAGATATTTCTCAACTTTCATCATTGAAATTATCTTCATATGAGTCTTCCTATCTTCTCCAATAAATATTATCTTTCTTCCATTTTCTCTTTCCAACTTTACTTACCTAATGAAGCAATTCACATTCGCTCGGTAATGGCTTAATCCATCCATCCCGAGTATTGCATCAAACTCATTAAGATGTGGGGGTATGAAATTCCATTTTATTTTACCCCCATTAATTTCTACCAAAACATTCCTATACACATTCTTACATACAATACTCATACCCATAGGCATGCTCACAACTACAGGTTCATTCAAGTCATTTATCTTAAGTTTATCATGCATCATGAAAGTTGTTGATATGAACGAATATGTAGTACCGGGATCAATCAATATACGTGCTAACTTACCGTTGATATGAGCCTTACTCGCTATCACATCCGGGGACTTTTCTGCCTCCTTTTCAATGATAGCATAAATCCTCGCCTGCTGCGCACCACTTGGTGCAGCGCTCAGCCCTCCTAGTTGATTTTGTTAAAGTTCTACTACTGTATTTCTTTCTCTAGCTGTATTCGCAGGCCTTCCTACTCTTGTTGATCTTCCACCTCGCTCACTACGAGGAGCATACGATGCTTGCACTAACGGTTCTCCTAATTGTGCTTTCGTGCAGCTCCTAGTATAATGTTCAATCTCATTACACTGAAAGCATCTAACCTCCAACTGACCGCACCTTCCCAAATGATTCTTCCTACATACATTACACCAAGGCAATACGCCTCTTCCTTATGTGCCATAACCAGTATTTATTTATCTTGACAATCTTGTCGGTGGTCTAACTGATGCCTAACTTCCCTGGGGTCAATTTCCACCTCCTGACATCATATTGCTTTTGGAATAAGGAAAGAATCTCGATCGTCGTTCCTCATTCCTTCTCTAGGGTTGTCGTGATGACTCGGGCTGCTGATTTGATCGGGTCTGAGTCGAAGCTTTAAATTCTTTATCTAACTTTCCCTGCTCCATTGCTTTCTAGACCCAGCCTCAGAATGTAGTTCTAGCATACAGGTTCAGCTTTCCTCTCAAGGATATGTGCAAACCTTCTTTGAACTTCTCACTCTTCCTTTCTTTAGTAGGATATATATTCTTGGTATATTTGTACAAATCCTCAAATTTATTGACGTACTCTCTTACAGTCATCGATCCTTGCACTAAATTGATGAACACATCCATCTTCTCTTTTCGATAACTCTCCGTTAGGTATTCTCTGTGAAAATCTTCCTGGAACACTTGCCAGTTCAAGGCCTCCCCGTAGAGATTTTGAATTTGAGTCATCCAATCATCGACTTTATTGAACATTAACCCATATACATTGCTCATATTTTCTTCATTGCTAAGCTGCAAGGTTGTAAAAGTCTTCTCTATGGTCTTGATCCATTTGTCAAATTTACCTGGATCCAACGTGCCATAAAAGTCATATGCTCCATACTTTTTTGCGTGCTCAATCACGTCTCTAGGCCTTTTATACTTTTCTTTGCCTCTTTCGACTAATACCATGGCCATAGTTCGTGCTAATTCGACAGCATCCATATACATCATTTGTGGTACTGGGTTAGCTACATTTTTAAGCATCGGCGGTGGTTGCGGTCCATTTCGTGCTCGCCTCGACATATTAAAATTTAGTATCGTCATTCTTGACATTGAACTACCCTGTTCACTTTCTGTACAACGTGCATGTCCATCACTTCTTTTGTTGCTAATAGAGGTTTCAGATGGAATTTCATTTCGCGGTGCACTCCCGCTTCGATTCGCAGCCTCACCCCTCCTTATTATATCCATTCTACCTACTTGGAAACCTCGGCCTCTCGGTCAACCTCTAGGTTTACCTTAAGTGCCTATACCACCTCCTCTAATTCTTGCCATCACTTAACTTCCTGCAATTCAAAATTAATCTGTTAAGTACTTTTAAATCTCCAAGTATAACTTCGTCAATCCTTTCCTTTTATTCATCATATAAGTACCATTGAAATTCTCAAATTTCATAACTTAAGCTCAAAGGTTATGGATAACACTATTCATAGTGACTAGGGTTTCAAAATTAATAATATTCCTATCTTAATAATCTATAACCTTTTATATCTAGACTCTTCACAACTTAAGCTTTCAAAACCTAGGCTCTGATACCAAAAATTGTGACACTCCTCCTCACCGGCACCCACGTCAATTAGACACAAGGATAGTCTATCACATGCGGAGTGTCAACATGGGGAAATATCACTTCTAGAATACATAATTACTCTGACTCATCCAAACACATTATTGGGGTTAACAACTTATTTGCTAACCATTCAAATCTCACATTTATGATAACTATATAAATACATCAACCAACATTTAAATAACAGCATCAGATGACAAGAAAACATAATAATATACATAAATATTGTTCATCGGAGAGGGGAGATACAGGGAGAGGGTTATCCAGAATATACAAATAATACACCAAAATATCAAAATAGCCTAAAAAGCCATAAGGGTGGTAGCCTAACTACCCCTAGGATGATCTGCCCATACATATGTATACCCAAAATAGCAGCTATCATCCTAAACACACATCCCTCATCCGGTAAAAAGAAAGTTGGTTCACCAGCAGTGGCTAAATCCAAGATAAAGTGACTTGGACATTGGGGTCGGTCACGTGGAATATGATGATAACAGTTATATATCCATCCGCAACTTCAAATCTCCGAGTGCAGGTTCTGTATCGTAACGCTATCGGCTCTGTGGTCACCTAAAATGATAAAATCGCATCCAGGTCGTGGCGAATATAATAAATAATCTCAGTCTCCTCTTCCTGAATGTCTAATGTCTGGGAAACCCAGTGTATTGCCATTGTACTGTACAACTATTTACAGGCGACTAAGCTGAAAGGAAAACAGATTTTACAGAGGGAGTGGTGAGTATTTTCATAGAAAATACCCAGTGAGCATACTAAATAAATACTCTCGGTAATTAATTAAGCAAGTAATTCAAATAATAATAATTAAAGAAAAATAATTTTTAAATCATATACATTCTGAGCATGTATACCATATCACAATCGAATCATTTTAATGACATATAATCAGATCATAAAATAATTTATTTGAACAAAATATTTATATTTAATATATATTAGGTTTCTATCAATGTTGTGGGTACGAATCAGCACATTGAAGGTTCAAATTAGGTATGCATACCGACATAAATAAAACTACTCGGATCAACCCCAAAGGCTTTTATAATCTCGAGCGATGTCCCAAAGATAGTAATCATAAATCTCATAACTCCGTATCCCAGATACAAGAATTAGCAATTTCAAGTGAGCAGTTGTGTCCCGGACACAGTCTTACGTCTCACCGAACCCTACTGTACCCCGGGTACGGTCTTACTACAAACTTTTTTATTTTAATGTACATATACTCACTTAATGATCGCATTTTTAATATATATAAATATATCAATCAATACTCTATATATATTGTTATATTTATTTTATTATTATTATTATTATTGTTATTGTTGTTATAAAATCTTAAAGATAATTATTGAGTATAAAATTAATTAGAATAATCAAATAAATTTATTGGAAATTAAACTTAGGAAAGGATATTTTGAAACTTATGTTGGGGATTATAAGGTTTTTTTCTTAGTATTAATATTTGTTTATATTTATATATACTATGATTTTTATCGCATATGTCTTAGTTATATCTATATAAATATATAACTTTTATCATCACATACTTCCACTAAAAATAAATAAATAAATATATTGGTTCCTTTAAGTTTGGATTTATAACATCAAGAACTTTGGGTTTACACTCACCAAAAATCAAAATCTCAGCAAAACAATAAAAAAAATATATATATATAAATATGTATATGGAAACTATCATCATGCTTGAAACAAGAAAAATAAAATAAAATAGAATAGAATAAAAGAAAGGGAAGGCATTTCACTCACCTGTTACTATGCATTCCTCTGCTGCTCCTAATTTTTTTTTTTCATTTGGTTTAGTACTAAAATGGTACCAAACCATTATTAAAGTCTCCTGCATGGCCAAGCAACGCTGCCCAGTGCTTGACCCAACACGTGGCCTTGAGAAAATAATTTTTTCATTTGGTTTGGTACCAAACCATTGTCAAAGTCTCCTGCATGGCCAAGCACCGCTGCCTAGTGCTTGGCCCAACATGTGGTAAATTCTTTTTTTTATGGCGGTTAAGGCCATTTGTCTCATTAGTCCCTCAACTAATTTTTTTTAATTAAATCCTATATTCAAACTTTTTTTATACAATTTAGTCCTATTTAAATATATTATTAAATATTCAGACTCGGACCCGATAATTCTTCTCCACTTAAGAAATTTCATCCTCGAAATTTAAGGGCGCAAATAAATATAACTTAATCATGAAGAAATAATTGTGGGTACCGATATCTTATATCCTCATCTCGTTCCCACTTGGCTTCCTTACGAGCATAATTTTCCCATAGTATTTTAACTAGCGGAATGATCTTGTTGCACATTATCTTTTGATCTTTGGCGATGATCGATACTAGTTCTTCCTTGTAGCTCAAATTTTCTTTTAATTCCACGGGTTGTTCTCGTAGTACGTGTGAAGGATCACTTCTGTATCTCCTCAGTATCGACATGTGGAAGACATCATGAATCCCTGACAAGTTTGGGGGTAGAGCCAGTCGATAAGCTACTGATCCAACACACTCGATTACTTCTTAAGGCCCTATAAATCTCGGGCTTAATTTACCGTGTTTGCCGAACCTCAGTACACCCTTCTATGGAGATATCTTCAGGAATACCTTTTCTTCCATGTTGTATTCAATATCAGCTCGCTTCAAGTTGGCATAACTTTTTTGTCTATCTTGAGCCGCTTTCATGTTGGCTCGAACAATCCGAAGATTTTCCATAGTTATCTGCACCAATTATGGACCTAATAACTTTCTTTCTCCAGCTTCCTCCTAACAAATGAGGGTTCTACACTTCTTTCCATAAAGCGCTTCGAAAGGAGCCATATCAATGCTACTCTGGTAGCTGTTGTTCTAGGCAAATTCTATCAATAGTATTTGTTTATCCCAGTTGCCCCCGAACTCCAACGCATTAGCCCTAAGCATATCTTCTAAATTTTGTATGGTGCGTTCGGATTGACCGTCCGTTTGAGGGTGAAAAACTGTACTAAATTTCAATTTAGTACCCAACGCTTCTTGCAGACTCGGCCAAAATCGTGAAGTAAATCTGGGGTTGTGATTTAATACGATTGATAATGGGGCTGCATGAAGTCTCATGATCTCTTTCACGTAAAGCTCGGCCAATTTATTCAAATTGTAGCTGACTTTGACTGGTAAGAAATGTGCTAACTTCGTTAACCGATCCATGATTACCCATACAGCGTCGCATCCTAGTTGGGTCTTCGATAGTCCTACTATGAAATCTATGGTGATGTGTTCCCACTTCCACTCAAGAATTGGCAAGGATTGTAATAATCCTGCGGGATGTTTGTGTTTAGCTTTCACTTACTGAAACGTTAAACATTTAGATACAAACTCTGCTATATCACCTTTCATCCCTTTCCACCAATAATGTTCTTTCAGCATCCTATATATTTTCGTGCTTCTTAGATGCATAGCGTATGCCGAATAATGTGCTTCTTCCATAATTTCTCGTCGTAGTTCGTTTATATTCGGCACGTACAATCTATTTCCAAATTTTAAAACTCCATCCTCAGTACACCTTAATTCTTTCATTTTTCCACTTTTTGCATCTTCACGCAGTTTTTCTGTCTCTTTATCCACTTGTTGAGCTGCTATTATCTTTTCCAATAACATCGGCTTTACCTTCAAGGTAGCCAAAACTTCACTAGAAGTATCCATCGCAAGTTCAATGTTTAGCTTTCAATCAACAACGGCATTATTGTTGTATGGATATAATATAAACTTCCACCTAATTTTCGGCTTAGCGCGTCGGCTACCACATTTACTTTTCCTGGATGATACTCGATCATACAATCATAATTTTTCAATAGCTCCACCCATCGTCTTTGTCTTAAATTTAGCTCCTTCTGAGTTAGAATGTACTTCAGGCTCTTATGATCCGTGAATATCTGACAAGTGACTCCATACAAGTAATGTCTTTATATTTTTAATGTAAACACGACTGCTGCTAATTCTAGATCATGTGTGGGATAGTTCTGCTCGTGTGGTCTTAGTTGCCTTAACGCAAATGCCACTACTTTTCTATTCTGCATCAATACGCAACCAAGCCCTTTCTTTAAGGCATCACTATACACCACATAGTGACCTTCTTCAACGGGTAGAGTTAATATCGGCGTTGTAACCAATTTCTCCTTTAAGATTTTAAAACTCCTTTGACATTCCAGACTCCACACGAACTTCACATTCTTCCTTAGTAATTTTGTCAATGGTGACGCTATGATTAAGAAATCTTGTATGAATCGTTGATAGTAGCCCGCTAAACCTAGGAAACTTCATATTTCTATTACATTTCTTGGTGGCTTCCAATTGACAATCGCGGTGATTTTGCTAGGGTCCATATATACTCCTTCAGCCGATATCACGTGCCCAAGAAATGCAACCTTGTCCAACCAGAATTCACATTTGTTAAACTTCGCATATAATTATTTAGCTCTCAAAATCCCTAATATCATCTTCAGATGTTCCTCGTGTTCCTCCTTTGACTTCGAGTATACCAGAATGTCATCAATGAACACGATCACAAACTTATTCGGATACGATTTGAATACGTGATTCATCAAATCCATGAATGTAGCTGGTGCATTCGTGAGTTTGAACGGCATTACCAGGAACTCATAGTGCCCATATCTCATTCTGAATGCAGTCTTTGATACATTAGGTTCCTTAATTATCAACTGGTGATAACCAGAGCGCAAGTCAATTTTTGAGAACACTTTTGCTCCTTGCAGTTAGTCGAATAAGTCTTCAATTTTGGGTAAAGGATATTTGTTTCGGATTGTGATCTTGTTCAGCTATCTATGATCTATACACAGCCGAAAAGATCCATCCTTCTTCTTTACAAACAGTACAGGTGCACCTCAAGGTGAAAAACTTAATTGAATAAATCCTTTGTCCAGTAGTTCTTACAACTGCACCTTTAGTTCTCTCAATTCTGCTGGAGCCATCCTATACGGCACTTGCGATATAGGAGCTGTTCCAAGCGCAAGTTTGATCTTAAACTCAATCGTTTGTTCTAGTGGTAATCTTGGAAAATCATTAGGAAATACATCCTCGAACTCGTGTTCTAATGGTAGTTCTTTCAATTTCGCACATTCCTTTCTTTCTTCTACTACTGAAGCTAGATAAGCTTCGTACCCCTTTCTAAGATATTTCTCAACTTTTATCATCAAAATTATCTTCATAGGAGTCTTCCTATCTTCTCTAATAAATATTATCTTTCTTCCATTTTCTCCTTTCAACTTTACTTACCTAATGAAGCAATTCATATTCGCTAGGTAATGGCTTAATCCATCCATCCCGAGTATTGCATCAAACTTATCAAGATATAGGGGTATGAAATTTCATTTCATTTTACCCCCATTAATTTCCACCAAAACATTCGTATACATATTCTTATATACAATACTCATACCCATAGGCATGCTCACAACTACAGGTTCATTCAAGTCATTTATCTTAAGTTTATCATGCATCACGAAAGTTATTAATATGAATGAATATGTAATACCGGGATCAATCAATATACGTGCTAACTTACCGTTGATGTGAGCCTTGCTCGCTATCATATCCGGGGACTTTTTTGCCTCCTTCTCAATGACAGCATAAATCCTCACCTGCTACGCACCACTTGCTGCAGCGCTCAGCTCTCCTGGTTGATTTTATTGAAGTTCTACTGCTTCATTCCTTTCTCTAGCTATATTCGTAGGCCTTCCTACTCTGGTTGATCTTCCACGTCGCTCACTATGAGGAGCATATGATGCTTGCACTAACGGTTCTCCTGATTGTGCTTTCATGTAGCTCCTGGCATAATGTCCGATCTCATTACACCGAAAGCATCTAACCTCCAATTGACCGTACCTTCCCAAATGATTCTTCCTACATACATTGCACTAAGGCAATGCGTCTCTTCCCTACGTGCTTATAACCAGTATTTATTTGTCCTGACAGTCTCACTGGTAGTCTAACCGATGCCTGACTTCCTTAGGGTCGGTTTCCACCTCCTGACCTTACATTACTTTTGGAATAAGGAAAAAATCTCGATCACCGTTCCTCATTCCTTCTCCAGGGTTATCGTGATGACTCGGGCTGCTGATTTCGTCGGGTCTGAGTCGAAACTTCAAATTCTTTATCTAACTTTTCCTGCTCCATTGCTTTCTAGACCCAGCCTCAGAATGTAGTTCTAGCATACAGGTTCAGCTTTCCTCTCAAGGATATGTGCAAACCTTCTTTGAACTTCTTATTCTTCCTTTCTTCAGTAGGATAGATATTCTTAGTATATTTGTACAAATCTTCAAATTTATTGACGTACTCTCTCACAGTCATCGATCTTTGTACTAGATTGATGAACGCAACCATCTTCTCTTTTCGATAACTCTCCATTAAGTATTCTTTGCAAAGCTCTTCCTGGAATACTTGACAATTCAAGGCCTCCCGGTAGAGATTTTGAATTCGAGTCAGCCAATCATCGACTTTATTGAACATCAACTCATATACGTTGCTCATCTTTTCTTCATTGCTAAGCTTCAGGGTCGTAAAAGCCTTCTCTATGGTCTTGATCCATTTTTCAGCTTGACCTGGATCCAACGTGCCATAAAAGTCATACGCTCCATACTTCTTTGCGTGATCAATCACGTCTCCAGGCCTTGTATACTTTTCTTTGTCTCTTTCAACCAATGTCGTGGCCATAGTTTGTGCTAATTCAATAGCATCCATATACATCATTTGTGGTACTATGTTAGCTATATTTTTAAGCACCGGTGGTGGTTGCGGTCCATTTCGTGCTCGCCTCGGCATATTAAAATTTAGTATCATCATTCTCGACATTGAACTACCCTGTTCACTCTCTGTACCACGTGCATGTCCATCACTTCTTTTGTTGCTAATAAAGGCTTTAGATGGAATTTCATTTCGCGGTGAACTCCCGCTTTGATTCGCAGCCTCACTCCTCTCTATTATATCCATTCTACCCACTTGGACACCTCGGCCTCTCGGTCTACCTCTATGTCTACTTTAAGCGCCTATACCACCTCATCTAGTTCTTACCATCACTTAACTTCCTACAATTCAAAATTAATCTGTTCAGTACTTTTAAATCTCCAAGTATAACATCATCAATCTTTTCATTTTATTCATCATATAAGTACCATTGAAATTCTCGAATTTCATAACTTAAGCTCAAAGGTTATGGATAACATTGTTCATAGTGACTAGGGTTTCAAAATTAATAATATTCCTATCTTAATAATCTATAACCTTTTATATCTAGACTCTTCATAACCTAAGCTTTCAAAACCTAGGCTCTGATACCAAAAATTATGACACTCCTCCCCACCGGCACCCACATCAATTAGACACAAGGATAGTCTATCACATGCGGAGTGTCAACGTGGGGAAATGTCACTTCTAGAATACATAATCACTCTGACTCATCCAAACACATTATTGGGGTTAACAACTTATTTGCTAACCATTCAAATCTCACATTTATGATAACTATATAAATACATCAACCAATATTTAAATAACAGTATCAGATGATAAGAAAATATAATAATGTACATAAATATTGTTCATCGGAGAGGGGAGATACAGGGAGAGGGCTATCAAGAATATACAACTAATATACCAAAATATCAAAATAGCCTAAAAAGCCCTAAGGGTGGTAGCCTAACTACCCCTAGGATGATCTGCACATACATATATATACCCAAAATAGCAGTTATCATCCTAAACACACATCCCTCATCCGGTAAAAAGAAAGTTGGTTCAGCAGCATTGCCTAAATCCAAGATAAAGTGACTTGGACATCGGGGTCGGTCACGTGGAACACGATGATAACAGTTATATATCCATCTGCAACTTCAAATCTCCGAGTGCAGGTTCTGTATCATAACGGCTCTGTGGTCACCTAAAATGATAAAACCGTATCCGGGTCGTGGCGAATATAATAAATAATCTCAGTCTCCTCTTCTTGAACGTCTAATGTCTGGAAAACCCAGTGTATTACCATTGTACTGTACAACTATTTACAGGCGACTAAGCTAAAAGGAAAACATATTTTACAAAGGGAGTGGTGAGTATTTTTATAGAAAATACGCAATGAGCATACTAAATAAATACTCTCGGTAATTAATTAAGCAAGTAATTCAAATAATAATAATTAAAGAAAAATAATTTTTAAATCATATACATTCCAAACATGTATATCGTATCACAATCGAATCATTTTAATGACATATAATCATATCATAAAATAATTTATTTGAACAGTATATTTATATTTAATATATATTAGGTTTCTATCAATATTGTGGGTACCAATCAGCACATTGAAAGTTCAAATTAGGTATACATACCGACATAAATAAAACCACTCGGATCAACCCCAAAGGCTTTTATAATCTCATAACTCCGTATCCCAGATATAGGAATTAGCAATTTCAAGTGAACAGCTGTGTCCCGAACACAGTCTTACGTCTCACCGAACCCTGCCGTACCCCGGGTACGGTCTTACTGCAACCCTTTTTCTTTTAATGTACATATACTCACTTAATAATCACATTTTTAATATATATAAATATATCAATCAATACTCTATATATATTGTTATATTTATTTTATTATTATTATTATTATTATTATTATTATTATTATTATTATTATTGTTGTTGTTGTTATAAAATCTTAAAGATAATTATTGAGTATAAACTTAATTAGAATAATTAAAAGAATAATCAAATAAATTTCTTGGAAATTAAACTTAGGAAACGATATTTTGAAACTTATGTTGGGGATTATAAGGTTTTATTCTTAGTATTAATATTTGTTTATATTTATATATACTATGATTTTTATCGCACATGTCTTAGTTATATGTATATAAATATATAACTTTTATCATCACATACTTCCACTAAAAATAAATAAATAAATATATTGGTTCCTTTAAGTTTGGATTTATAACATCAAGAACTTTGGGTTCACACTCACCAAAAATCAAAATCTCAGCAAAACAATAAAAAAAAAAAAACATATATATAAATATGTATATGGAAACTATCATCATGTTTGAAACAAGAAAAATAAAATAAATTAGAATAGAATAAAAGAAAGAGAAGGGATTTCACTCACCTGTTACTATGCGTTCCTCTGCTGCTCTTAAATTTTTTTTTTTTCATTTGGTTTGGTATCAAAATGGTACCAAACCATTATCAAAGTCTCCTGCATGGTCAAGCACCGCTGCCCAGTGCTTGGCACAACACGTGGCAAATTCTTTTTTTTAATGGCGGTTAAGGCCATTTGCCTCATTAGTCCCTCAATTAATTTTTTTTTCAATTAAATCCTCTATTCAAACTTTTTTTATACAATTTAGTTCTATTTAAATATATTATTAAATATTCAGATACGGACCCGATAAATAAGCTAGTAAACGAGCTTATTAAATGAGCCTGTTCGCGAGCTTGTAAATGAACCTGTTCATGAGTTTATTAAATGAGGTTGTTCGCGAGCTTGTTCACGAGCTTGTTTCGCGAGCCTGTTCGCGAGCCTATTTACGAGCTTGTTCGCAAGCCTAAATGAGCCGAGTTTTAGGATGCTCAGGCTCGGCTCGTTTAGCTTACGAGCTTCAAAATGATGTTCGGACTCGGTTCATTTAGTTTAAAGAACGAGCCGAACGCCGAGCCGCTCTCAGTTACACCCTTAATTCTGCTCAGTCCAATAGAAACGGAAAATATCTGAATAATCAACAAACTTAGGTTAACTATTTGATATCCAATTTATCATGGTGTTTTGGAAATTTTTTTTATTAATCGAAGGTTAAGTGGTTTAAACATTAATGAATTTTATTTTTAAAATTATGTGAAAACTAATTTCAAAAATAAACGATAATATTTCATAAGGGAAAAATGTTCAAATTGGACCCTTACTTTTTACCCTAATAACACATGAAATCCTAATAAATTTTTTTGGACCAAATTAAAACTTATTATTTTAAAATTAAACCATATTGGAACTTGTATTAAAAAACATTTTACAATTAAGTCCTAAAAATGTAAGAAAAATTTAATTTTATAGGTTAAATAATGAAAAATTATTTAGACTGACAAATAAAATTGATAAATCTTTTTTAGAAACTATATATAACTTAATTATAAAGATTTTAAAATTTTTAAACCTATACAATAATTTTTAAAATTTTCTTAAAATTTCTTTGATTTTTTTTGGAATTTAAAAAAATTAAAAATTATTATGTTGGTTTAAAAATTTTAAAATCTTTATAATTAGGTTATATATGATTTCTAAAAAAGATTTTATCAATTTTATTTGTTGTTATAAATAATTTTTCATTAGTTTACCATTAAAATTAATTTTTTCTTAAGTTTTTCAAACTTAATTGTAAAGATTTTTTAATTAAAGGTCTAATACAGTTTAATTTTAAAAGAATATGTTTCAATTTGGTCTAAAAATTTTAGTAAAATTTAATGTGTTCCTTGGGCAAAAAGTGAAGGTGAAATTTGAACATTTTCCCTATTTAATACATGAGAAAATTACATAAAAAATCCCAACCTTTTGGAGTATTTACAAATTAAACCCTATTTAATTTTTTTATCAAATTAAATTACAACATTTTAAAAGTTATCAAAATTAGCCCTCCGTTAGAATTCTCTTAACGGACAGCTGACGTGTCCATTAGTGGAGCCCATTTCTGACACGTGGTCCTGGAAGTACTGCGTAACATCCGTGTCCTTGAACCGGATTAAATTAAGTTAATGATAATTAAGGAATATTTATTTATATTAAATAGATATTAATTGGAGTTAATTGAGTAAAGTTTTGAAGGATGAAATTGGAAAGAAAAAAAAAGGATTTAAGTGTAACAAAAGGAAGTAAATAAGTTAGAAAGAAATAAGAGAAAAGATGAAGGATTGAAGTGGAAAGAAGGGGGAGAATAAAAGAAAAGAAGAAGAAAAAAAGAGGAGAGAGAGAAAGAAAAGAAAAGAAAAGAAAAGAAAAGAGAAAGAGAAGGAAGAGAAGAAAAAGGAAGAGAAGCTCTGGAGAACAGAGATTTCTGGATCTAACAAGAAAAATATAAGGAATCAGCTGGAGAAATAGGTGAGTGGCAATTTAACTTGAGTTTTTGTTTCAAAATATTGTTTGATTTGAAATTTAGGTTTTATGATGTATATAAGTAGTATACATATTTAGAAGTGTTGGTTGTGTCATTTCTGAGTGTTTGATTGTTGGAAAATTGGATTTATGGTGGATTTATGCTGCTGCTGTCGGACCTGAGATCGCAGAGGCGGCGCATCTGCACTTTAGGGGCAGTGCCTCTGAGCCAAAGGGGTGGCGCCTCTGAGCCAAAGGGCGGTGCCCCTGAGCTAGATGGGCGGCGCCTCTGCACCAGAGGGCGGCGCCCCTAAGCCTCAATTGCGACAAATTTGCTGAATTTGAACCGAATTGAACCAAAATCGAACCGAATTGAACCGGGTTCAACTAGACTAAATCGAATGAAATGTTTAAACCAATGAAAGGATTATGTGTGCTTATATAATCTCTGTAAGTCTTAATCAAGAGACTAAAGTCTAAGCTCGATAATCGACCAACACTCGAACTAGGATAGTCGAGATGTGTAGCGTTGCTTGAGGAAGACCTAACTTTCGGCATCGAAGGAGTCACGAGACCCGTAACATATCAAATCGAAGCTAACATAGAGAGCGGGTAACCCAATGAACCCCGTTTTGATGTTCAAATTCGACCATTTAGACCTCCGTTTGGGGCTTTAATGTTTTAGTTGAAATTATAGTTGTAAGTGTGCATGGCATAATGGGGTAGTTGTGTATAGACGAAGCCTAGGGCCGAATACACACCCTACCATATAGGTGTATACGAACTTACTCCTTCCCAGTGATGAATTATTGACTTGAGAAGTAGAATAAAGAATTATGAGAAATTTGGAAGTCTCCAAGTAGAGACTAAAGTAGGTTCGTTAACTATGGGGTCGGAAAGATAATACAATAAGGAAATGATGATTAAAGTAAAGTATCCAGTGTAATTAAGTGGAACTAAGATTTCAATCCTAAAGAAAAAGAATGATGAGAGATTAAGTAATTATATATATATATATATATATATATATATATATATATATATATATATAACCTTATTCTTTTTTGGTAAGAAAAGGTCAAACCTAGAGATGGAAAGTTAATTGGAGAAATTATAATATTCGATGTTTTAGTCAATAGGGATGAAGTTCAACTATCCAATATAGAGACTAAAAATTGATATACTTCAGTGGAATCCAATATGAGAAAATAGGGAGTTTAAGAATGATGTTTTATACGAGAGGCACAGTGA
>CATIWO010876849.1:0-13168 GCA_949673435.1 Macaranga tanarius | reverse complement strand
TTTTCTATCCCAGAAGGCATTAGGAAGATCAGAACAAACTTCATTTTCAACTTGTTTTTGAAAATCAGATATTCTAGATTTTATCAAATCATCTTGAAGTTGATTCTGAATTCTTTGGAGTTTGACATCTTGTTGCAAGTGTATTAGATGTGTTTGTTTAACCTTGATTAAAGCATTGATTCTGAATTCATAGATAGAATGAGCTTTGATCAAATTTAAATTTCTGCTTTTGGGTTTTTCAACAAATGGAAAAACTAGTTTGTCACTTCTTTCTTTAAAGCTAATTTTTTGTTCATTGACTTTATAGGGAGTTATCAAATTTATGAAAGGAGTCCCTAAAATAACCATTGAACATAAATCTTTAGCAAGAATGAAAAGATTTTTGAGAGCAATGTTTCCTATAACCGTAGAGGCTTCAACTTTGCCACCAATAGTCAAAGCAGAATCATTTGCAGCTGCAAGTCTTTCTTTGGTTTTCTTATGAAAACGTTTGGGAACCAAGTCATATCTGATACAGCTCAAATCAGCACCTGTATCAAATAAAGCAATTGTTTCCAGTTCAAAATCATTTGAAAAAACGATTTTTATTTTGATCAAATATTTTCAAGATCTTGTTTGTTTTGGAAACAGGTTTCTTATAAGGCTTAGAAGATTTTTTCTTTGAAAAAGATTTTTTATAGTAATCTTCTTTTGGTTTATAAGACTTATAAGATTTCCTGTGTTTGCGGAATCCCGTTTTTGTGTAAGGTTTTATTGCACACTTGCCCTTACATGATTTGGATTTTGATTCAACAGGATTGTAGTCGAATTGTTTGCAAAGGGTTCCAACTTCTTGTTTTGTTTGTTTCAATTCCCGTTTTAATATATATATATATATATATATATATATATATATATATATATATATATATATGAAATAATTTTGTCTTGTTATTAGGTCTGCTACCTCTAAACCATAGTAAGAGATGAAACTCTGTTGGAATTTTGTTAGAAATTTCTAATGAATTATTTTTCTAAATATCGAACATGTTTATCTATGTTGAGACATCATCCACTATATTTATCGTTCACATCAAGAACAGCATAGACACTGGGCCCATCTATATCTTTGCTTCCCTCACCGCCCTTTTCTATAATCGAAGATGATTCTCGACCATCTTCATCACAGACTCTTGTTGATAGACCCACACCAAGAGGGATGAATCCTTTATAAATGGCTAATCACAAAAGTTGAATGTAAGTGAAAAAAAAATTGATAAATATTTAATATTTTTATGCAAATATCTAACAATTTGTCTTAATTTGTTACAAGACAAGATCAAGAAGATGGTTGCTATTGCATCACAGCCTACTGAAAAGGGGTTAGGGCCACCTACAGTTGACATGATGAGCATTTATCTAAAGGTTGTAGGTGATGAGAAGAAGAAGTGTATATACGAGCTTGGATCACATGCTTCTTCTCTATACCCACCTTCATTAGCAGCACCGACACCTCAGCTCCTACTTTTGCACCACCAAAGGATCGTATACTTTAGTTATTTCAACAATAGTTGCTGGAGGAGTGAACTTAGATGGTTCAGTATGAGCGAGAGCATAAGAAGGAGTGGGAGCGGGAGAGGAGAGATCACGATGCTAAGCATACATCAGTTTCTAGACCGCTTAGGGCTCTACAGTAGAAGCAGGATGTTATATGTCAAATACAGCGAGGGTGGAGGCAAATGATAACTTGCATGCAGGCCAGCCTCCCAATGGACGAGTCATCATCTTCTCAAATGTACATTAATAACTAGATGGATGACCCTCCACCTCCAACTCCACCAGCTCCACCTTGATCTGTATATTACTTCTATATCTTTTTTAAAAAAAAACTTTTTTACTTGTAGCACTTCACACACACATATATATATACAGTTTTTTATTTTTTTATATTTTACAATTTGAAATTCATCCCATTTTCATTTATAGTTCTTATTTTCTATTTCATAATTCATGATATATAGCTAATATAATGAAAAATTAACAATAAAGTTGATATAATTAGCGAATGACAATTAATTCATAATTGTAACATTGAAAAACTAAAAAAATAATATTTAAAAAAATTTGCAACTAATTAGTGACGACTAAATCCATCACATATATTAAATTTTATTATTTCTTAAAAAATAATTAACGACGGATATTCATCTCATAGTCTATATTTTTTTCTAACATAGGTATATGATTTCATTTTACTTACATTTTAATATCCTATCAACTAATATAATCATTATTTTATAATAAAATATTAATATAATATTAATTTTAATAATAAAATAAATTTATATGTGATTTACCATTAATCTAACCATTTGACTTTTAAGAATATTACAAGTTTATTTTTTATATTCATAATAAAATTTCAAATACATATTAATCTCATTTATTTTGAATTAATTGTAATCAGTTGAATGTTACATTACTTAATAAATAATTTTATTATTAAATATTCATATTATTTTAACATTATATCATATATTTTTTAAAATATTAGTGAATATATTATTAAAATGTAAGTAAAATAGAATCATATAACCTTAAATGTCAAAAAAAATTATAAACCTTGAAGTAAAAAAGCATCTAATGATATGATATTTTTTTGTATGGTTTCATTTTATTGATACTTTTTTGTATGGTTTCGTTTTATTTATACTTTTTTTTTTTTGTAATTTTTCTTTAAAATCAATATAATTTTTCTTATATAAAAATATGGATATTTAGTGTTGAAAATATTTAAATATTTTTTTTACATCATATTGTAGCAGACCGTTCAAAAATATTCAAATCTTCAAATTAGATCCTCCCAAAAAATACATTGAAATGGCACAAAAATGTTTAAATTTTGCATGTTAATGGAAATTTTATTTTAAAAATTTTTTAAAATTTAGAGCGATTCTAGAAATTTTTTTATTTCTAAAATTTTTTGATTCATGCTCACCCTTACTCACGACTCTAGCACGTAGATGTAGGAGCACCTACCCTGGTTACAACCCTTCAAAATAACTTTTAGAACATGTTACTTTATTTTATTTTGAAGTTTGCTTCTGGTATTTATCATTATTTCTTTATTTATTGAACTGTTGTTATACTATATATATATATATATATATAATCGGCCAATTTATTTGACGTACACCAATATTCACTCAAAAAAAAAAAAAAAAAACTACACTTCCAAGATTAATTTATGGGAAAAGGTGCAAATAAGCCCCCAATGTTTGGACCAAGGTATAAGTTGGCCCTCAGAAATTTTTTTGGACTAAAACCAAACTTAACGTTGCTAAATTACAACATTTAGCCCCTTCAAAAAAATCTAACATCTAAAACAATTACAACATGGTCCCTGAATTTAGTTTTCTATCAAAATATTTTAAATTTTTGAAATCAATAAACAAAATTACCCTTTATTTTTTTTATTAATAATATAATTCTTAAAAAAAATTATTTTTAATTATTAATTTTTAATTATTTTATTTAATTATCAATTTTTCCAAATTAAATTATAATTTGACATGAGAATAAAATCACCTCCACCCAAAACAATAATTATACCTTAAGTGGAGTACCACATGCAATAATCCTATCACCATTATCGCGACAATAATTCCAAAGGGGCTCATATTCTTGCCATCCTTGAACTGGCCAGTGTGTTAAATAAGACTTCAAGGTTTCTCTATCTATGCTGCCATCAAATACACACAGAGGCCTCAATACAAACAATATCTATAACCAGACGAACATTTAGGCCCCAATTGGAAAAAATCACTTGCAAGAAATTAATATCAATTAAATTCTCACAAAACAGCTCAAATTTCAGCATAACTTCATTTCTTTCAAAATGACTGGAATTATTTCGAAACATAGTCAATTAAGTACTTACAAAATCTTGTAAATTTTGCCACAATCTCATTTCTTTCAAATTTCACTACTAGAAATTACCGATTTAGCGACAGAAAAATCCGTCGCTAAATCCATAAAATTCGTCGGTAATTGTGATTAGCAACGGATCAAAATCCGTCGGCAAAACACGTATTGCTAATAATTACCGACGGATTTTGACTGTCCGTTAGTAAATTAGCGACGGAAAAGTCCGTCGCTAATTTATATTTTCCGTCGGTAAATAAGTCCAGTCGTCTTATATATTAGTTGAATATTATCGATAGATTTTTTTATTTACCGACGGATATTCCGTCACTAATTAGCGACAAAAATTTTCCGTCGGTAATTTTTGTAATTACCGAGGATTTTTTAGCGACGGAACATTTTCTGTCGGTAATTTTTATTTAATATACCAACGGATTTTCCGTCGCTAATTTTAATATTTTTTTTTGGTTATTCACCTATAATTATTAATTTTTTTATATTATTGAACCTGTTGAAAATTATATAAACCTTCATTATAATTTAAATACAAATAAAATAATCTTATTAAAAAACATAAATACATACATTTTTTTTTATAAATAAGTATCATAAGTTTAATACATACAATTATATTGTTTTCAAATTACATATATAAAAAATTAACAACTATATAAAAGACTGATTACTACTAGCCAGTGTAGATGTGGACACCAATGGCAATAAGGAAGATAGTGATGAGGCCAAAGTATATAATGGCATGAACGATAATAGAAGCACCACTTGTCTACATGTTCCCGAACTCAACCACTCTATTTCTTCTAGGTATCTAAAATAGCAACCCTAGTATCTGAAACAACAATATATAGAACTTCAAACTTGCATTCGTAGCAAGATTCAAATAAGTGAATAACGAAACAAAATAGATGGTGCATTTAATTTTCAAGACTGACAAAATAAATGTACAAAGTTTATTAAAATAAAATAAATAAGTAATAACAAATCACAAATACAACACATCATTAAGTATCTTTGCAAAATAAAGGCCATCAAATCTTGTGTAAACTATAATATATTCCTAATAAACTCCACTCTAACTTTCAAAAGAGATAAGAACAAGCAATAGCAAAATAAAGGCCACCAAATCTTGTGTACTTCCAAATATATTCCCAACCAACTCCACTCCAACTTTGGGAAGAAATAAAAATAAGCAATAAACCACAGATACAACACATCATAAAATATATCTGCATAATAAAGGGTATCAAATCTTATGCAATCCAATATATTCCCAATCAACCCCACTCCTACTTCCAAAAGAGATGATAACATATAACTTGGGAAAATTATAACTAACTCCCCTAATAACATATCACATTTGTTGCATATAAAACCTTCTTCAATTTATTGTTGCTATTATAGGAAAAGAACTCGATTATCTATGATGATTCCTATACAGATGTAACCATAATGTCCATGAAGTCTATCCAAGAACAAATTTTGCATTTTATAACATTAGAATGCCTAAAAAATAATTATGTACTATGAATCTTAATAACTTTTGAAACCAACTAAAGCTTAAAACCATATAAAGAGATGTAATTTCCTTTAGTGAACAAGCAAATTACATAATCAAGAAAAAAAAAAGGAAATTTCGTGCAAACAAAGTCAAATTCATAAGAAAGAAAATCCTACTTCTATTACGATGCTTAACTAAATTTGGAGGAATCATAATTTAGTGAAATTTTGCACGGTAATGGATGTACCTGATACATATAAACCCTAGGAGCTTCAGTACTTCCAGCTAAAAAGCCACCCATCATTACAGCAGATGCCCCAAGTGTCAAAGCCTTGACAATATGACCTGAGTTTGAAATGCCACCATCAGCAATGACAGGAACACCACTTTGTGCAGCTACAGATGAAACCTTGTAAATTGTAGTTGCCTGAAAAAATTACAGACAAAGAAAGCAACTTTGAGCACTATTCAACATCAGCATAACAAATAAAGAAATTAGCCCAACAAATTTCAAAATTTCTTTTCCGATAATAACAAAGCTAAGGCCAAAATTTGAATAAATAGAAAATAAGTGACTAAAAATAATGTTATCTCAGTAACAAAATCAAGAAATGAGCAATAAATGAATAGAAAAATCAAATAACAAACAAGAAATCTATTAAGCACCATTCACAGATCCCTACAAACACAAAAGAGGACTGCACATAAATATCATTTGCATGTAAAAATTGTGCATGGTTGAAATAAATGACAAGTGAACAAATAATAAAATGAAGAGAAAAATTTCATGTATTCAAATCTTGAAATCAAGAAATAGCATAACAAAGCATAGCTGGGTTTTCTTGATTTTTTAAAAGTTTTGTCAGTTCTTGAAATCAAGTACTTAATATATTAACATATACATACACCTGAAAGAATAAGAAAAGATGGGTTCTTCTTCTTCTTCTTCAAAGAAAGACTCTAAGTTTTTTATCCACCATAAACACAGGGAACAAAAATAAACCCAGAAAGAAAGAGAGAGAAGATTAGGGTTAAAAGGAAAAAAAAAAAAAAGAGAAGCTACAAAAAAAATTAGTACAGTCCACAAAAGTAACATCAGTTCATAATCCACAAGCCAACTGAGAATAGGCAAAAGGCTTATAAGAGTCACTCAAATCCAATAAAACTACTTACAATAATTAAATTCTAAAATTACAAAGAATCATAAATTTGAACAAAATTTACTTTCAGTACAAATAATTAAATTGAATTTACCTTCTAAGGGTCAAAAATCTTTGCTTTTGCCGTTAACAGAACCAGAGATAGACATAGAACTACGATTGTCGACAATGCACAACTCGAATTCACCTTTTTCATGTTGTGTATTTAGATCTCAGCGGGCCAATGATCGATGGTTGAGTGGAGTTTCGAGTGCAAAGGATTTGAAGGAGGTTGAAATGGGCGCGCATTAATAGTTTTGGAGTTGATGAGGAAAACTCCAGATGCTTCTTGTACAAAGGTTGTTGGTCTATATGGCATCAAGTGCTGCAGAGAAGTGACAGCAGAGCAGCAGCGGCATTGGGCAGGCCAGCGGGTGCTGGGGAGAAAAAAGAAAAGACGAAGATGGGGAGAAATACAAAGGAAGAAAAAAAAAGAGAGAACAAGGAGGATGTGGGGGGAAAAATTAGAAAAGGAGGCAAAAATTAGGCTTAAGTTTTTGGGAGAGAAAAGGTAGAAGAACAGAGATAAGGGAGGCGGCTGCGGTTTGGGAGGGGAAAGGAGAATACTCTTTTATATATTAGGGTTGTTTCAGGTCATTCAAAACTACGTAGTTTTGATAAATGACCAATTTAAACTAATTTAGTATTATTGTAATAATAATTTATTTTATAATATTATAATTACATAGTTTTATAATAAATATTAAATTATATATTAAATTAAAACTTTTAATTAATATAATATATTAGTACTATGGTAGATAGTCATTACTAAAATTAATAGAATTATTCATATAACAAAAAAAATTATCACTATATTATTTCATAATAAATTATTTTACTTAAATATTGAATCTATTAATTAATTTAAATAATAATAATAATAATAATAATAATAATAATAATAATAATAATAATAATAATAATAATAATAACTTAAAGTATCAATACTAATCATTTCTATTAATATTAATCTATATAAAAAATTATATAATTTCTTATAAATACATAATTAGTTTTAGTTAATAGGTTTGTAAATTAAATTTATTTAAACTAAGTAGTAGTATTAAAATCATATTTATTGATATGATACCTAGTTATTGATACCTATACTATAATAAGTATCATATACTAAACTATGTACATAGTTATTCTCTCAGCATTTTAGTTATAATTAATACTTAATAGTTAGTAATTAATTGATATTTAATAATTAATACAAGTACTAGTTTTACATAGTCTTATAAATATTAGTTTCAAAATTATATAATAATACTAAAACTAATGGTACTAATATCATATACATTAGCTTTTTCATTCATATTATGTTTCATTTAATAACATTAAAATCAAAATTACGTAGTTGTAAGAAAATTACTTAAAAATCAATTATATTTTATATTTTAAATTATATATTAAATTAATAATTTTAACTAATATGATATAGTATAGTAATAACATAATAGATAGTGGTTAATAAAATTAATAGAATTATTCTATTAATACAAAAATTAGTACTATATTTAATATTAAATTTAGTACTATAGTGGTTAATAAAATTAATAGAATTATTCATATAATACTAAAAATTAATAAATTTTTTTAATAAAGTTAACAAATTAGCGACGAATTTTTATATCCATCGGTAATTAGCAACGAATTTTTTTATCCGTCGCTAATTAGCAACGGATTCAACATCCATCACTAATTTAGCGACAGATTAACGACGGATATCAAAATTTGTCACTAATTTAGTCATCTGTCACTAATCCGTCGGTAATTAGCGACGGAAAGTTTTCCGTCGGTAAATCGTTACATTTTAGTAGTGTTTGAATTATAGCAACTGTGAAATTTAAACCTTTTTAAACATGATTCAATTCAAAATTCAGGCTTTACCTTCCAACATATACAAAGGTCTCTATACAAACAATCTCTATACCCAAACAAACATTTAAGCCTTAGTTGGAATACATTATATTCAATAAATTAACTTCAAATCAATAGAATTCTCACAAAAACACCTCAAAAGCACAATTTCATTTCTTTCAAAACCAATAAAATTGTTCCCAAACATAGTCAATTGAATTCTCACAATGCAAAATTAAATTCCAATAACTAATTTAATTCAAAATTCAAGATTTTTACCTTCCATCAATAAACTGATTAACCTAATTATGCAAATCACAAGCACCAAGTCTTTATCATCCTTCACCGAAACTTGCTCCACTTCATCTAAATACACGATTCTCGCATTCATTAACTTCAACCATATTTTACTCTTATCCTTCCCTACTGCCATCGGCTCTCTTATCACTGTCGCATCATAAATTCTCGAAGCTATATCCTCCTCCGTCGCCAGCGCCGTCGGAGGAGCCGATGTCGAGGAAGGTTCCGGAAGTTTGTTGACGTCTTCAGCTTTGGAAGAAGCGGAGGATTGGAGGAGGACGGAAGCGCCGAGAGCGAGGAGTGGAGTTAGTAAAACACTGCGTCTGGTTGCATTTTAAGTCCGTGAGTCGCAACGTATTGAGTGGAAGGGGGAGAAGGAGTGGCGGGAGGAGGAGCGGAAGGAGTGGGAGGGGGAGGAGGGGAAGGGGAAGGAGCAGAGGGAGTGGCAGGAGGAGGAGAAGGAGTGGAGGGAGGAGAAGCAGAGGGAGTAACAGGGGGAGGAGTAGTGGAGTTAGTAGACGGTGGAGATGTAGGAGCAGGAGCTAACATTTTTAATTTTTAGAGAAAAAAATGTAAAGAGAAGGAGTTGTTAATAATAATAATAATAATAATAATAATAATAAATTAAAATTTAACTTAAATTTTATTTTAATTTAATTTGAAAAAATTGATAATTAAATAAAATAATTAAAAATATTTTTTTAAGAATTATACTATTAATAAAAAATTAAGGGTAATTTTATTTATTAATTTAAAATATTTAAAATATTTTGATAAAAAACTAAATTCAGGGACCATATTGTAATTGTTTTAGATGTTAGATTTTTTCGAAAGGGTTAAATGACTCGATTTAGCACGTTAAGTTTGGTTTTAGTCCAAAAAAACTTCCGAGGGCCAACTTATACTTTGGCCCAAACATTAGGGCCTTATTTGCACCGTTTCCCTTAATTTATTTGTTTTTTCGTATGTGATACTGAACAAGACTTCTTTTATTGATGTGGAACTAACTTAATATTTGAAGTTATATAAATATTGTGCACGGTTAGTCGGGAAAAAAAATTACGCCGAATAATAAGCAATATTGCTTTTACCAGTTATATATAGTAGAATAATTGACTAATTATTGTATGATATGTAAAAAAAAAAAAAAACTCAATAGCATTATAATGTATATTATGATTTTTAAACATGAAAATAAATTGAATATATTTCTATATTGTCCGACTAATAAAATTTTCTGAATCCAGCAATGCATCCAAACAAAGAAAAAAAAAATTCATTGATGTACCACTAATTCTCCTATTTTCAATTCTTTCATTTTTTCCCTCTACAACAAAATTTCTCAATATAAATGCACATTTTTGTCAAAAATTATTTATCATCATCATCAAACTTAAGGGAGTTTAATGTAAACTCCCCACCTACCACGAAGTGGCAATTCCTTTTCAACCGCTAGTGGTTAGCCTAAATAGCTGTAACCCTTTAAGAGATATCAAAGCACCTATACCAGGCTAGGGAGCTCCCTTTCGAACCATTAGTGGTTAGAAAAAGCAGCTCGTTAAGAATTTAATATGGATAAAAGTTTGGAATATTAATTGTGGAGAACGGTACATTAACAATGATCTATTAAAACAAAAAGTACAACAACCTTTTTTTTTTTTTTGTAATTTTATCATAATTTTTAATTTTGATCAAATATTATTATTTAATTAATTTTAATAATTTTAATATAAATATTATTTGATCAAAAAGTAAATAAAAATAATTTTTAAATTTTAATAAATTTATAATGGTATATTAATATAAAAAATTCAAACTTTTAACAATTGTTTTTCAACTTTTAATTTTTGATAAAAGTAGCTTCATTTACCAATTTTATCAATTCTAATACAAAGCAATTATTTGATTGCAGTTAAATAAAAAGCTGATGTAATGATAAAAAAAAAATTAAATTTACGATTGAAAAGATGTTAAATTTAGGGACAATTGTAATTATAACAATTTTGAAAGTCATAAATATTTTTAATATAATAATTATTATTTTAAATAATTTATTTTTTTAACTACTTAATAATTATTTATTTGAAATTAGCATGTCATGTCATGCCTACATGAGCATATTTCACACCATCTCTACTAGGGGTGAGCACGGGTCGGGAAAATCCGAGGATTAAAAATTTCTGGTACTATATCAAATTTCGGAGATTTTAAAAATAAAATCTCCAATACTAGTACCAAATTTAAAAATTTCCATACTGTACCATACCATTTTTTCAGGACGGTTAAGTGCGGGGATTCGGTTATTTCAGAACGGATCGGTGTGGTACGACACGGTTCAGAAATTTAAGAACTTAAATACATTTTATAGTACTAAATTGAAAATAATAGCAATATTATTTTCTATTTAATAATAATAAAAAATCAATATTGATAAATATTATTATAAGACTAATTTTAAGAAAATTTTCTTATTTATACAAAGAAATAGTCAAATCTCTAAAGTATTTAAAATATTTTTACTATTTTATTTCAGGAATTAATAACAGACAAAAAAAAAATTTTATATTTCTATTAAAATTATAATTTAATTTAATTTTTTCTTAATAAAGAAAATCATGTAAATTAATTATATACCAAATAAAATATCTAATCATTCATACATGTTAGTTGTAGATAGGATTCAATAAAAATGAATTGAAGTAAATATAATATATTACTACTCGCTTAATCCCTCAAGAGGATCATTATAAGATATAAAATTGAAGTCATTCTCTTTCCAAAACTCTAAATAAAATTTCTCATGATACTTAAAAAAACTAATAAAAGGCTAATAAGACTACTAAAATTATTTATCTCATTAATTTGAAATAATACCAATAATATTACTTGTGAAAAATAATAATTAATAAGTTATTAAATATAATAATAACAATGTATTTTAATTAATAAAAATGACCTAAATTTTCTTATTTGTTGTAAGGTCACTACTTAATTTAATCAAAACGAAGTAGTTTATGTCATCTTGGTTATCTATAATATATGTTAATATATATGAATATACAATAAAATAATAATTGTAATAATATTATTTAACTCATAAATTTGATAATTATAATAATTTTTTAATTTTTCATATTTTAAGTATAAATTGTATTGTAATGGATATTACACATTTTTATTTGTTAATTGAATAGAAACTATGTAATGTGAATTTTATTATTTTCATATTTAAGTTTAAATTTTAATATAATAAATATTTGAATAATAATAATAATAATAATAATAGTAGTAGTAGTAGTAGTAGTAGTATTAATAATTTATTTATTATATCTTAAACGTAAAATATATTAATTTATATATATATATATTCGGTTTTTGGGTTCGGTACGGTTCTCGGTTCAGTTTTTTAAAAATATCTAGTACCATACCAAATTAGTTAAAAAATTTGGTTCGGTACGGTTCGGGGTTAAATTATTCGGTTCGGTACGGTTTTTATATCTTTCGATTTGAAATTTCGGTTCAATTCGGTATTTTCTCCGTCCCGTGCTCAGCCCTATATAACTTTATATATATATGTATAGTAACTATTCATAAATTAAAAAATTTATTAAAAACGAATTTAATTTTTAATCATCACGTCAATACATTTTTTTTTTAATTTTAATAAAATGATTTTGACTTAAATATTTTTATCAAATTAAAACAAGATAAAATTATCAAAAAGTACAAACATTCAAATTTTTATACCAAGATATCTTTGTATATTTCATAATTTTAGAAAAAATCATTTAACATATAAACTAACAACTAAAATAATTGCGAATAAATTGAAATTTATTATATCTTATCGTATTTGCCTGTTGCATGTCACCTTTATAAATGGAAGACACACAATTAATAATAATAATAATAATAATAATAATAATAATAATAATAATAATAATAATAATAATAATAATAATAATAATAATTATAGGATCTTTATTATTATTATTATTATTATTATTATTATTATTATTATTATTATTATTATTATTATTATTATATAGGATCTTACTCATTCCTTGAAAAAGAAGAAGAAGAAGAGAATGTGTTTTTTTTAGAGAAATGTTAGAATTATGGTTGTTACAGATAATAGTACAAGGAGTTCTATATTTGTATATATTTTAACAAATAAGTATTTTTTAAAAAAATTTATTAATAAATAAGCATTGTTAATTTTAAAACTATTTTCATTAGTCATTGATAAATACTAGAATTATCATGTTCCTATATCTACGAATCTAAGTCCTGAAAGGACTCTGATCAACAAGGCTAAAGAGACCTAATTGATAAGGAATTAGGACTCTCATGATACTAATCCAAATAGGACTAGGTATGTCCT
>CATIWO010876774.1:0-19010 GCA_949673435.1 Macaranga tanarius | reverse complement strand
TATTAGTATGAATGTTAACTAAATATAATTAAAAATTGGTAATTGTAATAAAAATTGCATATTTATAACATAAATTAGTATTAATATCAATTATTAATATTAAACAAATTACATAATTTTGATATATATTATTGTGAATGTTAAGTAAATATAATTAAAAATTTGTAATTGTAATAAAAATTACATATTTATAACATAAATTAGTATTAATATCAATGATATTACATTATATATATTAGTATGAATTACTATAAGATTACTAAATATTAAATATTAATTTACTATTAAAATTAGTAATTACTAAGATCACCAACTATAAGATTACTACAAGGTTACTAATTATTGGGTATTAGTTATAGCTAAAATGGTTAGTGTAAAATTAAGGAAATATGTACTCTAGATAATCTTAATATTATGAAGTAATTTAATAATTATTATATAACACTAATAAATGCAAACTTAGTAATGAATAGAAAACTATATAGCTTTGATATATAACAATTTAGTGAAACTATATCACTACTCAAATTTATAATTATTAAGTATAGTTTTAAATCAACATGAAAAAAATTACTTTATACTAAGTATATTAAAAATTTAACTTATTAATTTATTAAATATAAGATTACTAAATATTAAATATCAATTAACTTTGAAAATTAATAACTACTAAAATCACCAACTATAAGATTACTAAAATATAAGATTAGATTACTAATAATTAGTGATTATAAAATTAAGAAAATATCAGTCTAAATAATTTTCATATTATGAAGTAATTTAATATTATTAGAAAGAAAATTAGTATTACCATATATACTAATTTAGTATGAACCTAATAACTATAAGATTACTAAAATCTAAGTATCAATTAACTGTTAAAATTATTAACTACTAAGATCACCAACTATAAGATTACTATGAGGTTACTAAGATTAAATTACTAATTATTAGATATTATTATTTAGTATTCAATATTGTATATTAATAACATTAGTATCATTATATGACAGTGTAATATTAAGTTGCTATTAAATTTAGCTAAAACTATATAATTTCTCATAGAACTGTGTACATAGTTATAGTATATAATAGTGCTATTGAGTTCAAATTAATAAACTATATAGGTTTGTTAACTAGTACTTGTATTAATAAAAGTTGTATTAATAAAACTAAGTAATTTTAATATATTTATATGATTTGAATAAATAAAAATTAAATTATAAAGCATAATAAAAAATTATATATTAATGAAAAAACTATATAATTTTTGTATACGTTATTATTAGTAAATAAATATGATTTAAATTATTAAGTATTAATGTTAAGTAAATATAATTTTAATTATAATTCATAAATTAATTTGAGAATAAACTCATTTAATATTAAATTAATATAATTTAAATTTTTAAATATGGTTAAAAATTATATAATTTTGAGATGAAACTACGTAATTTTGATACATAATAAATAGAAACCTTAAACAAATCCTAAACACTCACTTTATTTTGGTATATAATAAAAAGCACCACTTTTCTCTACCCTAGCCGCCTCTCCTTCATCAATTCATCTTTTACATCTTTTTTGTTTTTTTTCATTGCCACTCCTTCATCTCGATTTTTTATTCTTCCTTTCATCTTCAACTTCCTCACATGGCCATCGTTCATAACTCGACCAGTTTTTTGAGTTGTTAGATTTTATTGTTAGAAGCAGCTGCCTCAAAGAAGAAGAGCCCCTCCTTTTCTTGCTGCCATTGCCGTCGCCATCACCGTCGCTGTCGCTGTCTTCACTGTTGCCTTTGCCGCCGCTACCTTCACCGACGCCTTCGCCACCGCTACCTTCAACGAGGCCCTTGCCGCCGCCTTTAGTTCTTGTTCTTGTTTGATTTTTTTAAAAAAAGATAAATTGCAGATGTGGTGTTGTCTTTTGAGATTATTGCAAAAAGCTTAAAAATAATTGTATAATTTTGTTGTAATTATCTATGGTGTTATAAAATTGTATTTACTTCCTTTGTTATTTGATTTTGTTGTTGAGAAATCTAAAGAAATTCAATTTTTTGATAATATTTGTTGTGGAATTTATTTCATATCAAATTTTGAATGATTTTGTGTTTTTAGTTGCTGGTATAACAAGGTCTGGTCTTTAACGAGCTTTTTACTGGTTTTTTAGGAAAGATTGAAGTTGAGCTCGACTTAGGCTCGAGCTCGTTTGAATTTAAGTGAGCCGAGCTCGAGCAATGATTTTCAAAAGGTTTTCAAGCTCGAGCAATGATTTTCAAAAGGTTTTTGAGCTCGAGCTCCTTTTTTTGACCGAGCTGAGCCTGAGCTTTCAAAACTCAGCTCAGCTCGGCTCGATTACACCTCTAATCAGAGGTCATAGCTCTAAATAATAAAATCATCCATAGGATCCTGACCACATGATCTGCTGCTACTATCACCTACATTTGGGTAGCATAGATGTATCTTTCGTAAATGACACTCCAAATCCTTGACTCAGCTCTAATAGCTGCAAATCTCGTCATGATAAAAATGCACCTTGGCCTTATAATATGCAACCTGATTGTGCTAACTCAAGACCTCGATGGAATACTACCTCTACAAAATACATTTTATGCATTAGCATTTGCATTATCATTTCACAAGTATAAATGCATTAATAGGAAACTTACCGATGCATTTGAAGATGACTCCAAATGGAAGCTCTGAAAATTGAAGACATACTAATATAACTGCTCTGCCATCGTCCTTGATACCTATGCAAATAGGATAAAGTTAATAAGGCGTATAATCAGTATAAGAAAAGCAAATACCACTGAGAAACGAAAACTCACGTGAGTGATATCTGGAGGCACAAAACTCAATAGGGCATAAGCACCCATCGGCAAGTCCCTGCGGTTGGCTTGATCCTACAGGTTCAAACCATGGATCGTGGGGATGAAAGACCTCTCCAAATCACCCATGACGATCCCTCTAAAAGAAATAGAAGGACCCAAAGTAGGAATAGAAGGGCCAGTACCTCCTGACAAAACGGTAGCCAAAGCAGCACGTGACCTCTTCGATGAACGCTACAATCAAATAAAATATGTAAGTAAATAAAAACATACGAATTGAAACTAATACAATTTATCTTTCTACGACAGGTACACTTACCGCACATGTACTGAAGCTAGAAGTTGGTCCCTTAGCAGACAGATCCCTTGATTTGGCATCATCGCATCAATTAATGGTAAAAGCACCCTCACTGCGTAGGGGACAGAAAGAGGCTCCAAGGATTGAAAGCCATCATAGCTAATGGAGGCATGTATTCGCTCCTTCTTCGATAGTTCACGTCCCTAAAACATAATCTTTAGCGGTGGTAGGGGCGCCCTCCTCCCAAGGCTGCTAGGCTAACCCAAGATATGCTTGCCCATGTACTAGGCACAATCCATTGGGGTCACCAGGAGCCCTCTCCGACCACTCCTAATATAGGCAACTCGCATCACATCAAAATAGGTATTGGGATGCATAGCCCACCATCAGAGGTTAATCTATAAGATAAAAAGAAAGTGAGGCAAGTAAAATGAGAAAATAATAGAAGAAATGAGCAACCCAAAAGTGAAAGTACCCTATCCAATATCAAAGAGTTGAGTTTATCCCTCACGACCTATACATATTGCTCCCGTCTCGTCTAGGGTCCCCCAACCCAAATAGAAAAGCGAGGGAACCTATGGGCAGTCCAACCTAAAATCTCGAGGCGAGGAAGAATCCCTAACTCATAATCCTAGATCTGCACGAGACACAATTAGTCAACTTAAAAAGGAGATTGGCATGAATAATAATAATAATAATAATAACATGTGAGATAAGGATGAGGGTAACTCACATCAATGACTAGTGGAAGCTTATAAGCTCTCGAGCCCCTACAACATCCATTATCCAAGTCATGATATAGATATCCAAGGCCAGGAGACCCCTAGTCATACTATGGCAATATGTCCAAGTCTCTCAGGAGTGGCAAGATCCACACCTCTACAGTAATGCTCGTATTCGAGAATATGAAGGCGCTAAGCAATATAAAAATAAAACAATGAGCAACCTGCTCTATAGTAATCGAGCTAACCTTCATGAGTACGAGGTAGTCAGTCATAAAGTGGTGTAAAGGACTCGATTGTCACTGCCCCTCTTAAAAGCGACATCAAAATCTAGCAGCTCACGAGCTAATCTCTTTGGGTCCTTTGGAATCTCAATGAGAACCTTGGCTCTAGCAAATGACAGCCCTATAATGGCGGTGAAGTTTAAGGGAGTGATGGTTATCTCCCCGAAAGTGAAGTGGAAGATGTGAGTGCAGTTTGACCACCTCTCCAATAATGTTATAAAAACATCATAGCTCATCTTGAGGATTCCCTAATGCCTATCTAAGCTATCAAGGAACCCATCAAAGCTAAGACTCTTAATGCAAGTTCGTACCGAAGCAGGAAGCTTCTCGTAAAAAGAAGTCATGGTAGATAGGCTACCAGAAGAGTACAGGCGAGGCACAGGCTGTGTAACATCAAAACAAAATCACTAAGAGGGAAGTCTTTTACTAAACATTTTTTAGTTCTTTTTTAGATTTTTCGTGAATAATCATGGGTAAATTTATTTTTTCATTCCATTTTCCACCTATAATCATATAGTTAATTCTCAGACAAATATTATCCATTTCATGCACGAATATTTCTAGTTCATTTCTTACTCAATATGTCACATGTGAATGCATTTAATCATTATACTTGCATAATTAAATTTATCTATCTTACTTAGGCATAATTAATTTTTTCTAATAATTTTAACTAATTACATGTGCTTTATTGTAAAGGAATTACCAAGATACAAGCTACCTAGAGCCTGAATACAATAATAAAATTAAGATCACTCTAATAATAACCTAAGTTGTAACTTTAAATATTAAAGAAATAATAATAATAATAATAATAATAATAATAATAATAATAATAATAATAATAATAATAATAATAATTGGACCATAATTCATTTTCTTAAATCTATTACTAATTTGTTTTTCTAAATTTATTTTTCTACTCCAAATTTATTTTCCTAAAATTTTGCAAAAATAATAAAATGCCCTAATATACGACCTAAAGGCAGTTAAAACATTAAAAATAAGGAAATTATACCGGATGACTGTAGCATCCTCCAGGTATCACATACAAGTATCCAATTAATAGAACAATACATGGCAAGAAAATGTTTCCAAAAAGACATTTTATACCTAAAAGTATAAGTTGTACATTATACAAAAACTTTACATAAGTATATGAAACAGCACCATTTTATTACAAAATTTCAAATGCCAAAATACCTATGCTCATGAGGATGGAGATGTCGACACCAAGTACGCTGTTGACCCACCTGAGCTTACAATTAAACAAAGCTTTAAGCTTTCTATCCAAGCCACACCTTAAGCTAGACTATCTAATACTTGAAAACCATAATTATAAAGGCATGAGCATGCGACACAATAAGCAATTGATAATGTAAGCATACATACAATTCTCCTCAATAACTAATTAAGGAAAAAAATATAGATATCTTGGTACATATAAAACTTTAAGAAAATAGCCTAGAAGCTGTGCATGGCCATGTAGGAATTGCGCATGGTCGTGCCTGAGGCTTAGTTTTTCTACCACTGGCACGCATGGCCGTGCCAAAATGGCATATGGGCGTGCCCAATTTGGTAATTTTGCTCTCTGGATACGCATGGGCGTGCGCAAAAGTCGCATGGGCGTGCCTGAATTAGCACTTTTTCCCCTGGATACGCATGGGCATGCCAAAAAGGCATATGGGCGTGCACCCACCTATATGGCCATGCACAAAAGTGGCATGGCCATGCACAAAAGTGGCATGGCCATGCACAAAAGTGGCATGGCCATGCCAAAATCCTGAATTTAAATCCTACATATACATGGCCGTATTTTAACACCACTTGGCCGTGTCTAACAACTTGAGCAACATTTCAAACATCACAACAAGATCTCCAAACATCAAAACAATATTGTTGGTGCCTCATATATATACATACCAAATCATAATATTTCAAACAATCCACAAAACATATCTAAACATCACAACTCACGTATTAGTGCAACATATACACTAAATCACTTCAAGTCAAGAAACCATAACCATAACCCTCACATTCAGAACTCACATTCAATATATATATATATAACACAATGCACAATGCATGTTTATGTAAGTTAGCTATTCGGCCGGAGTTCTCAACACACGTCACACACATTTCACACAAAGCTCACTTTTCTTTTCCTTTTCTTTTTCATATTTTTTATATACCCGTGGCCATTCTTGAGACTCTCTGCCTAACTCAGTCTCAGGTCTCATACGTATATATATATATCTCACATGAATGGCCACATCTGTGACTCTCTGCCCAGCTTAGTCTCAGATCATGGAGGCTCTCTGCCCAACTCAGTCTCCACATACATACGTTTTCCTCACATTCCTCATATTTTTCACATTTTTCACATTCATATTTCAGTCATTATGCAATATGCATATTTATATATATTTCATCACTTTCACGATCTTACATAACAACCATACCACATCAAGTGGCTTGCACAACATACGTGCTAACATTCACAATTTATTATAACACCTTCCAAACCAATTATTTTATATTCTCATCAATATTATATCTACATAGATATATCACATTCTTGCCATATATATTTGCATATACAAATCAACATAATAAACAACTATAGTTACTTGAGAATCAATATAAGTAAGCATTATATTAATAATTACTTACAAAAAGCTTCAACTCTTTCTCAAGGAAAAGCTCCCCCTATTGAGTAGGGTCTCCACCACCTCTTCCAACTCCTATACATCATTACATACCAATTCCAATAATTAAACATTGCAATTCATCTAAATTTCACAAAGTGCAACTAAATACTTTAACTCTCAATATGATCTAAAGATACATACACAAGTCCAATAACTCCCAAATTGCTACCAAAGCTAGAGTTGTGAGTCTACTAAAAATTTCAATTAGAATCACTCAATTAGGACATGTGTGAAATTAATTATAGGTTTTAGAATCTATTTGGCCAAAATAGAGCATCAAGGTAAGCAGTGAAATGTCTGGCCCTGTTTGCCCTTTTAAACCACAAAGTCAATCAAAACTCAAAACATAAAGATTGAAGAGGACTCTCTGAAGTTTCCAGGGAGTCTAACCATACTCAAATCAGAGCTTTATAGCTCTAGTTATGGCCAAAATAATGGGACTAAAAAATAGAGGAAACCTGCCCAAAATTGCAACCAACCAAACTTAACTTAAAACAAACAATAACATAAGAAAAGCTTACCAATATGACTTCAATGGATATTAGACTTCCTAATGCCTCCCAAAAGCTAGCTAGAGCAAGATCAAAGCTCTCCACAATTCACTCAAAACTCACTCTTCTTTTTCTCCAAAATCTGTACTCAACTCCACCCACACAAATACACACACACAATTAAATATACACATAAATAACCCACCAATCACAAACTCCCAATTGGCTAACCCTAAAGTCTCCTAAATTTAATACCCAATAACTATATTAAATACATATTTATCACACACAACCAATACTAACAAATACAATAATAATATCTCTAATTAAATAATACCAAATATCAATCAAAATATCTACTTTGCCTCTTAAAGAAATAGGCATATTGCACAATAGCCTAAAACTTCCAATTGTGATAATTTGCTCCAAACTTTCTTTTCAATTTAGTCCCTCTCTACAGTTTCTATCCAATCTTAAACTCAATTAAAGTCCACTATCATATATGCAATAAATACAATACATACATCATGAATACGTATGTTAAAAGGGCGGGTGTTACAATGACGTTCTAGAGTCCACCAGTGGCCTTAGTAAATTCAGATCCTTCGACCAAAAGGAAAGAATGCTATAAAAATAAATGCATTTTGAAAAGCATTCCTACACTAATATCACCATGCTATCTTAATAATTCATTTACAAGGTGTAACAAAGGAAGCATATGATACTCATGCGGAATGATAATTCTCATCAACAAGGATCCCAAGCTTCACATGATAGGAAAATATGCACAACTATAAAATGCTTGCCTTTGGGCACAGTTCCCCGTATCAGGAAAGTAAACAACCATTTTCCATTTTATTTCATTATTGCATCAAACATAATAAACTCGTGAATTGGATAAAATTCATAGCCACTACAAGTCAGCAAGTACGAAACATGTATTGAGAACTCCCATCCATTATAACCCTTTTCTTTTCTGCCTTACAAATTTAAAGGTTCACTCTATGATGTTATGCCAAGAGTTCTCAAACTCTTATCAATTTAATGCTTGATTAGAGTCTATACGATAGAATATCCTACAAGGTTTGACCTCTATATAACAAGCACGAGAGGTCCAAATCTTGAGTGTCGAACCAATCTTTGCATTATATCTACTCCAATGCTCAAAAAATGAGTATGAGTATCTATAACGAACTCTTGAATGGTATCCACACTAAATAGTACAAGAAAGGCGGGAGAAACATTAAAAAAGGAGGGCAAAAGTAAGAAACCAAGAGCAAAACTGCTTCAATCTATTCCAATGCTCATAAAAAAGAGTATAAGTATCCAAAGAATCTTTTCCATAGTATCCATGCCGAGTAGTACAAGAAAGATAGGGGAATACTCAAAAAAGAACAAAATGCATCAAATGAACAAAAGGCGATCAAAGACCGTGTCGATACTCAAGATTTAAATATCTTATCTTTATCTTTTAAAAGCTTTACCTAATACATTTTTCCTAAGCCTAGATAAGGAAGCTTGCTTTCCTCTTAGTAAAATAATATATTCCTGGTATAGAGTAGCTGATTACACCTATAATGGCATTCGCCTGACGCTCACGGTAGTTATACGACACTTCGGCATTAAAATCCTCACCTGACGCTCATAACATCTACATGGCAACTGATAATTCAACTCCCAATAATAAACACCTTGATAGTAGGTAAGTATCCTAACTTTTTGCATCTTGTCTCATATGCTTCACATGTGTTAATATTAGTTAAATCTTTACCAAGCACACTTAATCCGCAAATGAGAAGTAGGGGGCAATTGTTGATACTTATGTTTTAGCACCCCACCACAACGGTCTGATGATGAGAGAAATTCATTAAAGAAGACATGAAAGTATTGGTTGGAGTCTCAAAAATGTGTGTTGACCATCATAAACCCCTTTTTTTTACCCCTAAACCAATAAAGTCCCGAACTTTAAACTTGGTATAATTCCGAAGACTTTTAAAAAGGACCTAAAACCCCAATTATAGTAGTACAACGAGGCTCATATCTATCCTAATGGGTGTGTGCCTATGGACCAAAGGTCTATGGGTACGTGCCCATCGTTGTCATAAGCATGCGCCCATGAGTGGATATTTGGGGGTCTAGAAATTTGGAGGCCTTTTTTTTTTTGAAAAATACACCCATACTCTACTGGATTGAAGACTCATGATACCCATTTGGACTAAATCCATACCCTTTTTCTTCTTTTAGGTTTATTTTTAGACCGATTTGAATTAAACTAAATTTTCATCTTTGTCAAAGCATACTTCAGGAGGCATATAATTGCATTTTTATGTCACTCTGCATGATTTTCTTAGTAAAAATAGCCTAAAAATTAAATCTTTAAAACTTTTTAAGTCTATTCAAACAAATGGCCTAGCCAAAATTGATTATCATGACCCAAATCATTTTTGCATGTTTATTTATTGTAATAATACATTCTCTATACTTCTTATTTTCATTTTATGCAATTTTGTTATGATTTATATTGAGAAGTAGTTTGAAAATATGATATGTGATAGAGGAGAAGAAGGGAGATCATTTGGGAGTGTTTGTTTTATTTTTTATGCTTAATTTGTGGTTTTTGATGTTTATTTGTACATCTTTTGTGATTTTGATGGTCCTATACTCTTGAGTTTTTTTTACCCATTTGCTTAAATTTTTTAAGTTTGCATTTTTAACATTTAAAATCATATTTTTATATATTTTAATCTTAAATATCATGTTTTAAAATTAAAGTTTACATTTTTATAGTACTTTTCACATTTTTCTTGATTTTGGTGTAAAAATTCATTTTTGTACACTTTCATTGCGTCTTTGATGTAAAGTTTATATTTTTACATTAACAAAATCACATCTTTCCACCATTTTTAGTGTTTTTAGCATTTTGTGAGAAAGTCACATTTTCACATGCCAAGTTTATATTTTTAGGTTAAAAATTGTATTTTTACATCATTTTATCATTTTTGGTATTTTGTGAAAATTACATTTCTCATGTCAAGTTCTCATTTTTAGTGTAAAGATTACATTTTTAGGTCATTTCATGCATTTTTGCATCATTATTATTATTTATTTAAAAGTTGCATTTTTTTTTATTTCAAGCTTGCATTGCCTTTTTTACATAAAAATTGCATTTTTATGTAGTTCTCCATGTCAAAATTGCACTTTTAGGTTAAAGTTTGCATTTTTACATCATTATTGGCATTTTCATAAATTTCTATGTAAAAATCATATATTTCGTATGAATGTAGCATCTTAGGTCAAGTTAGTATTTTTATTTTATTTTGTCATTTTTATATGAAAATCACATCTTTCATGTCAAAATTATATTTTTAGATTAAAAGCTGTATTTTTATTCCATTTATTGCATTTTCATATTTTTCATGTAAAATAACATTTTTAGATTAAAGTCTTCATTTTTTTTTTATTCTTTGTATTTCATAACCTACTTAGTATAAAGTTCGCATCCTTTATTATTTTAGACATTTTCACTTCATTTTTGGTTTTTAAGTCATATTGCATATTTAAAATTTGCAATTTTTATTCTATAATTCATATTTTCATAATATCATTACCATAAAAATCTCATTTTTAATTTATAACATAAAAGAAATTCATTCTTGCATCATAAAAATATCATTTTCAATACCATCACTCACTTCTAATTGACTTTTGCGATGAAACTTTAATTTTGACATTGAGCACGTATTTTGCTCATTTTTATTAAAATTGGCACTTTTGCATTTTGCATTCTCTACGTATAGTTCACTTCTCTATGCATATTTTTGGGTCCTTGGCATTATTTGTTTATTTATTTATTTTTTCATTTATTAAATTGAATTGCCATTTATTTATCCAATGCATGATTTAATGCTCTTACTTGATTGATAGTACTTAATAAATGATTTTTGAATGAATGTGATGCTTTATGGATTGATGTATGGTGAATGGTTTGGCTCACTCTTTAGATCTAGGACTATTTGCCATTCTTTGCCCTTTCAGATGTATTTATTAGGTTTGATTAAAGTCTTATATCCTTAATCCCTTTCCCCATTATTTTTCTTATTGTGGTGAATGGCTACATTATTTGTGCTGTGTGTTTATTATGAATGTTGTGGATATTTGCATTATACATGTCATCATGAATACCGAAACTAGGGTAATGCGATAAACGTCTAGGTGTCGTATAATAAGAAAAAGTTAAGTAGGAATTACTTCCTCAACGTAGAATCTTTGACAAAAGGAATGATTTTTGTGCAGTACTAGGAATTGATTTTCCATTCCCAAGCAATCGGGCGACAACTCTAATTGTACGAGGCTTCTCTAATTGTATGAGGCTTCTCTAAGATACCTAAAAAAGAATTCTCAATCTGCCATCTTATAAGGCATATTCGACCTACTCCAGTACCACAGTCACAAACCAACTGTGATGCCCGGTAAAAATCGACTCGCTCTTAACCTTCTATAACATTCACTTGCTCATCTTAAAGAACTGGACATGTATTGATTAGATGACCAACTGCTGCACATATGCCACATGCCTTTACAAACTGTATATTTCCTACAGCCATTTGATGAATAAAATTATTTTTCTTATTGTGGTGAATGGCTACATTATGTGTATTATGTACTTATTATGAATGCTGTGGATGTTTGCATTATATGTGCTATATTGAGAATCGAAACTATGGTCATGCGATAAACATCTAGGTGTTATATAAAGAGACACAATCAAATAAAAACCACTTCCTAAACTCAGAATCTATGATAAGAGGAATGAATGTTACGTAGTACTAAGAATCTGTTTCCCATTCCTAAGTGATTGGGTGGCGACTCTAATTGTATGAGACTTCTCCGAGAATACCAAAAAAAAGATTCTTAATTTGCCCACTTGAAAGGCGTATTCGGTCTAATCCAATGCCGTAGTCGTAAACCACCTGTGGTGCCCGATAAAAACCAGCTCGCTCACAACCTCTTACAACATTCACTTGTTCATCTTGAAGAACTAGACATGTATTGGTTAGATGACCAACTGCTGCACATATGCCACATGCATTTACTTACTGCATATTGCCTATAGCCATTTGATGAATAAGAGAGGTAAGGTTTGAAATATATTGTTAAAGGGAAGAAGTACTTACCTCACGAACTTTTCTGGCTGGGGCATCATATCTTGTTCTAAATTATTGAGAATTTACCGCCATATTAAAAATTAAATTCCTAGCTGCATTAGGAGTCTTATCCACCAAAGCGGCTCCATTGGCTGCATATATTATATTTCTATCCATTGGCAGCAAATCCTCATAAAAATATTAAATCAGAAGCTACTTACTTATCTGGTGACATTGATAACTTGCACACAACTTCTCATAATCTTTTCCAATATTCATATAGTGTCTCTCCACAGAGTTGGCGAATGCCACAAATTTCTTTCCTTATATTTGCTGCTCTAGATGTTGGGAAATATTTTTTCAAAAATAATCTTTTTAGCTCATTCCATATTGTAATGGATTCTGAAGGAAGGTAGTATAACCAATATTTTGCATCATCTACCAGGGAGAATGAAAAAGCTCTTAATTAGATCTGCTCCTTGGTCATACTAGTTAGTTTCAAATAACGGTGGCAGCCGCAATCGCGGTTGTGGTCAAGTATAACGGTAAAGGATCTATAGCGGAGTTAATGTAATGGTAACTATTTATCGAGATAAAATTTGTTTAAAAAAATTCAAATATTTGAAATAAATAGAATTTGAAGGTGTTCATTTGAATATAAACACAAAATTATGTAATAAGTATAACTGCAATAAAAAAACATACATTATATCGGCTCATATAATCATCATGCATATACGATACTATAAATGCATTAATTAATCTATTACTTCATATAATAAACATACACACACTAATATAAGTTCATAATATACTACAAAATAAGAAAAAGAGTCTAAAAAATTACACATTTATAGTATTATTAGTAGTTTAGTGTCAGAAAGAGCGCCTATAGGGTGTAAACTGAATTGCACTCCCATCTTCATGATAGAAGAACGTAGTTCCAAAAGGTCCAAACAAAGTATCCACAAAATTAGTTTGATCATTATCATCATCTTGGTGATATAAAGGTTGAGGCTGAGGCTGAGGTAGAGGTATAGCCATAGATGGATATGGTCGAGGATGAGGTAGAAGTTGAGGTATAGTTATAGATGGATATGAGTTGTAGTAGCTTGATTCAGAACTACTAATATTTATTGCTAATGAGTAAAATTTTAATGATTTCCACTTCTTTTGTTTTATGGATATGAAATATGGTATTATCAATTATTAAATAAATTGAATTTGTATTTTTTGCCATATTTATTTGTCTTTTTTTTGATAATTTAAATAATAAATAATAAATAATTAGTCAAATAAATTATAATTAGAATTTTTACCATACTCATTTTTCCTTCTTTTTGATAATTTAAATAAAAATATAAAAAAATTAGTCAAATAAAAAATAATTACAATTGTAACGTTACTTCACATTGGATATCGGTCAATAACGGACTTTATCTTTATATCGCGGCTGTCACGGCCGTTATTTGTTAATTTTTTTCCACCGTTATTCATTGACGAAATCGGTCATGGTTCTCTAAAAAACTTATAAATAACAGTCATTACGTTACGTAATGGCCGTTATTTAAAACCATGGCAATGGTGCTAAAATTTTGATGCGTGTTGAAAACACCAAAATTAAATACTCTAATTAATCTACCTACAAAACTGTAGTTAAGATAAGCAGAGGTCGATCTCACAGAGAAATGTTGTCAAAACTAATTAATTTAATTTTTAAATCCCAATTCTATTCAAATCCTAATTAAAATTGATTAAAAAAAATAAGAAATAAAAAGTTAGGGAGGGTTTGTAAAATTTTAAATTGATTTAAATCTAAATAACTAAAAATTAAATTAAATTGAAAATAAATGCAATGAATTAAAATTCAGTTCTTGGTTCAATTTCACCTTATAAGTGATATATTTAATTAACAGTAACAACAACCCCCTTTTTTAAGAAATTATCAATCCTAGGTAATAATAAGTTCTACTACCCAAAATTCCACTTAATTTCTATTCGAATAAATAAATTCTCATTAGAATTCAACCAACATATAACCTAAAATAAGCTCTTTAAATTTAATATGAAGGAAGTATTATTAGTAAGGGAATTAAGATAGTAATAATTCACAAGTTCAAATATTTAACTTGGTTCATATTATTTAAAGCATCAAGAAGAAAGTTTGTCCATAACCCTCTTTTGCTATTTGCTACTTAATGATTAGAAAAAGATCAATTATGTAATCGATTCCTAAATCTAGCAAGTGATATTCAACAAATCAATTTAACAGACACAAATTAAATTAATTAAATCAAATATCAAATCAGTAATAAAATAGAATAACATTAACAATTTCTTATAAAGAAAAGGAAAGATATAGTTATTTAAGTGAAAACACCATCAACTTGAGTTAGGGCTCAAAATCCCTTTGAATCGAAAAGAAAATCTAACAGCACATCATCTTCACCTAAAAGCTATTATTTTTTTTGAATTTTTCTAAGTCTATTCTACCTCCACCAATACTGATGTTCTCTTTTTATAAACATAAGAACGTGATTAACATGGACTCCTAAAAGATAGGCATCAAGGACTTTTATCTCTATCTCTAGAAATTTCTTATAATAACTTAAAGGACAAATTTAACACTAATGAAATTCGAATCTAAAGCTAGGCCCTTCATAAAAATTGTAGTGATGGGGTCTCACCTTTTTACAAGATCTTGAATCATTCTAATTGGATCTCTATAGCTCAAGATATGATCCAAATATTAATAGTGGCTTATAATAGTAATGAACCTACATCTTCTTATTTTGGCCCGAGATTTGATAATACAAATGAACTTGAATTTTAATGTTCAAGCCTAATTTAAAAACCTTAAGAAGTCTACTTCAAATGTCAAGAAGGCAACTTTCACGTTTTGAGACTCTGGATACACTAAAATCATTATTGAATCTCGAAGGTTAAATATACCAATATTATAAAAACTAATGCCTCAATTTTGATTCCTAATTCACAAAACATATTTATCAGCTTATAATATCATAAAATTTATTACCAAACTAAGTTTTAAATAATAAGTAATAATAAATATTTATCTGTCATTAAGAAAACTTCTAGGAGCATACTATATAGTAAAAGCCAAAGGTACAAATTGGATCCCCATGTTTTTTCCTAATTTCACATTGGACTTTTTTATTTTTTAAATTGATAATTTTTTTTATTTTATATGTATATAAAACCAAATTATTAAGTTTTAAAAATTTTTAAACTTACACAATAATTTTTTAAAGTTTTTCTTAAATTTTAAAAACTTTTACAATCAAGTATTATATATTTCAAAAAAATAACCATTTTTATTCGTTAATAAAAATAGCAAATTGATAATTAACTCAAAATTTGATTTAAACTAATGAATAAAATAATAAAAAAAATTTATTCATCAATTATTGTGTAGGTTTAAAAAATTAAACTGATGAATAAATTTTTTTTATTCAACCGCTAAAATAAAAACATGGGAGTCCATTTGCACCTTTAGCCATATAGTAAAACTAACATGAGCCTCGCTTTGACCTCAAAAGAAAAGATTGTGTCTCCATTTGGGCATACCATAAGAAATATGGCTACTTAAACATTTATGATTAAGGATGATCCATTAATGAAGGCCGAAAGGAAGAGTAAAACCACCACTACTTACAAAGACAAAGCTAAAAAAGTAGGATTATTTATACTCACTATCTCTAAGGTTTGGCCATTGTCCTATTATCATCCTAAAAATTCAATTCAGCACATAAAAATTCCCAAATATTAATTACGGTCACAATGGAAGTCCTAAAATTGATTTTCCGACAAATATTTTGCTAGAATTCTTTTGTGTCATCCACATATCATGCTGTGTGGATTATAAAATTAATATTTATTAATTTAATTTTTTATGTCATTTTAACAAGATACATGGTGCCACATAAGCGCCACATGTTCAATTAAATAATTATTTTAAATATTTTTATTTTTTAAAATTAACAACATAAATAATATTTTCTCTATCTTTTTAATATTTTCTCTTTCTTCTAGATTCACACCATCAAACAAATCAAATTCATCCAAAATCACCTCACAATAATGCCAAATTCCAAATTCCAGATCCATATATAAAATCATCATAGAAATCAAATTTTAAATCACCTTACAAAAATTATTTTAACCCAACAACGCACCTATGGCCACTCCCCGTCACCGTACCAAGCAATTTGACTGGAGACCAGTATGTTTACCTTGCCAAACTCACTAAGCAAGCCAAATATTTTGAGAAAATGGTTTAATTCATGCAAAAACTAGTCATTGATTCAATTTCGTTCGATGAGGTCACTGTCCCGGATTGTAACCTCCTCTCCATAGCTTATAAGAACATGATTGACTCTCCATATGCTGCTTGGCGTATCGTGCCCTCTATTGAGCAAAAAGAGGAAGGGAAAAAAACAAGGAGCGTGTATTATTGTTGAAGACTATTGATCTAGATGGTTGAAAATAATATTAATTTAAACAAAATATGTTATTTTTTTAAACAAAAATAATGATCTCTTTTGTAGTATCTGTATCGCATATCACACACATAGCTTGTTAATTTTATGCTGTGTTTATTTATTTGCAATGTGTGGCAATTAAAGAGGAGATGGTGGCTTGGTTTTTATGCTCTTAGATGGAGAAGGCAAGAGAGAAGAAAATATCTAAAGGAGGCAATTTTTTTTCTAAGACAAGATGAATTTATATATTATGAAAGATCTGGGTTTGGAGTTTGGAATTTTTATACGGTGATTCTAGATGAATTTGATTTGTTTTATGGAGTAAATCTAGAGGAAAGATTGTTCAAAAAAATATAGAAGAAAGAGAAAAAATTCAAAAAGAGAGAGAAAAATATTTTTTATATTTTTAATTTAAAAATAAAAATAAAATATTTAAAATATTTATTTAATTGGACACATGGCGCTTATATGGCATCATGTGTCTTATGAAAATAATGTGAAAAATTAAATTAATATAAATTAATTTTATAATTCACATAACATGACATGTGGATAACACGTAAGCATTTTGGTAGATTTTTTGCCGGAAAATTGATTTTACGACTTTTACTGTAACGCCAATTAATAGTTAGGGGTTTTTGTATCGCAAATTAAATTTTTAGGATAATAATAGGAAAGGGATCAAACTTTTAGGGACAGTGAGTTTAAATAACCCAAAAAAGTAAGAAGTATAACTAATGAACTAAGGTTTAAATACTGGAGATGAATAATTCCTAGAGAGCTAAAAATTTAAAAAAGACATCCAAATCATCATAAAGAAGCTTGCAAGAGGTGACTTCGTCATCGACAAGTCTATTGGTTTTTCTTCTTTTTACATGAATGAGGCCAACACCAACAACCCTCATGACCTTTCTTTGGGGTTAGACTCGTTTATTTAGGATCCTTACTACAATAAATTATGGAATTAGAGATGTTTTATTTTTACAATGCATAAAAAAGTATCTCTAAAAAATTATATTTTAGGAAATTTTACCAAAATTATTTCTAAAAGTGTTTACAAGTTCCTTGAAATCAGTTTGGCTTGACTTAGACTTTTAGGGACATTTTTTTCGTCTCAAAATGCAATTTTTTATATACATTTTTTGAAATTCATTTCTAAATACCATCAGTGATGGGGCTATAGTGACGCTAGTTGTGACATTTTTTTTATCTTAAATACTTATTAGTGACATTTTTTCCATTTTTAGAGACATTTTGCTGATGTCTCAAAATTTGATTTTTGTTGTAGTGCCTTCTTTCATCAGGTTGATTCACACACTGTTGTTGTGGTCATGAGATCATATGTAGTTAGAAGAAAATGATGCCTTCATTTGAAAAGGAAAACATAAAACTGCACATTTTATGTAAATGTCTCATCCACCTTTCTTTTTTTTTTATCCCAAGTGTGTGTGTGTACATGGGATGGGAAAAATATCGAACTGAATTGACTTTCCAAACCAAAAGATATTAAAACTGTATTGAACCAAATAATTTTAACTCCGAACTGAATTGAACCAAATTATATTACTAAAACCAACAACTGAATATAGTATCGAATATTAATTTAATAAATAATATAAAAATATTAATAAATATTAGTGAACTTAATTATATGCTTTTCATTATATTATCAACCAATTTATATTAAATAATATATGACAAAAATAAATATGTTTATATTTACAATGTAATAAATAAACTATTAACAAAACATTATTATTGTAACATCCGTGTCCTAAGACCGGATTACTGTTCATGATTATGAATTTAGAATGTGATTACTGTTGTTAATCAAATTTGATGATTTAAGAGTTATTTGCCACTGTTATGAATATTGCTTTGGAGTTTGATTCTTTAGTAATTAAGTCAATAATTGTTATCGAATAAACTTGTGGCATGGAATTGAAGATGATAAGAGATTCTAATGTGTTAAGATAAGAACCGATATGATAGAGTATTCGGTATTACGACTTGATGTTATTAGTG
>CATIWO010876528.1:0-24855 GCA_949673435.1 Macaranga tanarius | reverse complement strand
CAGCAACATCAACGCTATCACCAATAACAAATGCCCCCATTGGAGCATCATCCATATAAACAGGCAGGATAGCCCAAACATCAAATAAACATTTCACATGTTCAGGATCATGGGCCTAATACTGGTCCAAATCCAGCAATTAGGTTTTTGAGGTGATGTGTCACTTGTTTCACCTTTTTCGCCATCAGTATAGGAATAGGCACGGTAAGGACACCAATTGAGACATTGATCTCTACAATGTATCATACTCTTAACATGTGATTTGGACTCTGTGTCCCACGCTTTCATCTTTATCAAGTTCAAGACGACGTCATACTTGCTCCATGCTGTGGAATTTCTGGTGTATCCACCAGAAAAGTCTCCCTTATTCCAGTCCTCTGGATTTTTAGGATTGAAGCCAGGCAAACATTTACGTAACAAATTGTTATTACTATTACAGCTTCCAAAGCTCCTTCAAGCATATCGAACAGACTTGGTTTCCATCAACACGCCTCCTCTACAACATCTCCATTACCATTTACTAGTCCCTTAAGGTTCACACACTTGAGCATCACTAACTTTGGAGCAGTCCGTGGTTTGGACAGCTTCCTCTGTAACACCATATTGATTATTAAGGGCGAGACCTTACAATTCTTTAATAACCCATTTTAGGGTGATCTTCTCCACTTATTGTACTATCTCTGAAACTAGAATCTGATGAAGATTGGAGCCGATGCCCAAACGCCGACAACATAGGCAAGAGATGGTCGTACACAACTTGAGCATTATTGATCAAAGCAATATCGACCATGAATGGGTTTTGATAAAACTCGAAAGGATTAAAACCTAGACTTTATCGGCATTCTAGGATTGCTCACTGATACATTCATCCAATAAAGATGAATTAGGACAATAAAAACATTGAACCATTAACTAATTTAAGCCTTACTCTGGGTTATTCCAATCAGTGCTTTCAGAGAATTTTGAACAATGAAAAAGTTGGATGTACTTGTGCATTCTAAATTAATTGGAAGTCACTTTACCCAAGGAAATTTTTGAGGTAAAAGTTTATGAGGGTACTACAATGCTTCATGTGAATGGCGAATTTATGGAGTTAGTGACACTTAGTTACCGCGGGCATCTATCCATGCAGAGGATATTGCATTTGGAATTGCTTGTTAGTGAGAGGAGTATACCGAGTGAATGACTGTGAATTAATGGCCAAATAGCTTCCGTAGGTAGTCTAAAAGGCTCCACACATATTTCAGCCCCTCGCTCGAAAGTGAGTAAACACCCAAGCTAGAAGCTCTCCAGTTTTTGGGGCTGTATCTCTGTAGATAGCGGCCCGGGGAATTTCCTAGGTGATAGTAGAGCCACCCAACCACTTCGTCCTGTGGTGAGTTGACTCATTTAAATGGAAAAAAGCACTTGACTTAAGAACAACAAGCAAACCAATAGCGATGAGAACAGATAAGTTTTCTTCCATAGTTATTTTCATAATAGAATGATCATAACTATATACAAACATATATATATTATGAATGTTGACTTAAGCTTTGATAAAAGCTCAAAGCCAAAACTAGAAAATTCATGAGTATGGATAAAAGGTCACAAAGCCAACATCGACAATGAATAAGTCTAAACATTCAGACATTCCAAGTGCCTTATTAGGCCTACATATTGTTTGATTAATGGAAATAAATCCTATGCTCGTAAGTAATTTGAGAAATGAATCCCTTACTCATAAGTAATTTGAGTAAGACGAATCCCTTACTCGTAAATAATTCGAGTGCAATAAATTCTACACTTGTAAGTAATTCGAGTAAAATAAATTCTACACTCGTAAGTAATTCGAGTGCAATAAATTCTACACTCGTAAGTAATTCGAGTGCAATAAATTCTACACTCGTAAGTAATTTGAGTAAAATAAATTCTATACTCGTAAGTAATTAGGGTGCAATAAATTCTATGCTTGTAAGTAATTCAAGTAAAATAAATTCTACACTCGTAAGTAATTCGAGAAATGAATCTCTTACTCGTAAGTAATTCGAGTAAGACGAAATCCTTTACTCATAAGTAATTCGTGTAAGACAAGCAAAAGGCTCGTGAGTCCTCGATAGTCGAATGATATACAAATCCCTTATTAGGGATTTAAACATTTAAAAATAAACATGAGCATTATACTCGTAAATCTCCGCAGCAGCAAATTTGACGAGTACCTCAATATTTGTAACTTTCTGCTTGAACAGTCGGAATAAAAATGCAACTTTTATCGAACATAAATATTCGACACTATTGGGGGAGACTTGATAGTCCTAAGCACATAAAATAAAGAATAAAAATGAACCTCTTAAGGTTCAAAAAAATGAACCTCTCAATGTTCACAAACGAACCTCTCAAGGTTCACAAAAATGAACCTCTTAAGGTTCACAAAAATGAACCTCTCAAGGTTCACAAACGAACCTCTCAAGGTTCATAAAGGAACCTCTTAAAGTTCACAAAAATAAACCTCTCAAGGTTCATAAAAATGAACCTATTAAGGTTCACAAAAATGAACCTCTCAAGGTTCATAAATGAACCTCTCAAGGTTCAAAAATGAACCTCTCAAGGTTCACAAATGAACCTCTCAAGTTTCACAAAAACGAACCTCTTAAGGTTCATAAAAATGAACCTCTCAAGGTTCACAAAAATGAACCTCTTAAGGTTCACAAAAACGAACCTCTCAAGGTTCATAAACGAACCTCTTAAGGTTCACAAAAATGAACCTCTCAAGGTTCACAAACGAACCTCTTAAGATTCACAAAAATGAACCTCTCAAGGTTCACAAAAATAAACCTCTTAAGGTTCACAAAAATGAACCTCTCAATGTTCATAAATGAACCTCTCAAAGGTTCACAAATGAACTACTCAAGGTTCACAAAAATGAAAACGAACCTCTCAAAGGTTCACAAATGAACCACTCAATGTTCATAAAAGCGAACCTCTCAAGGCTCGAAAAGACAATCTCAGTTCATAAAGAATTTAAGCTTAGCTTAATTGGTAAGAAGCCTTAATACGAAAGACACTTTTTTCAATAATCGGGTAAAACAAGTATCATTACCTTCATGATAATATGAGTTTAAATGATTGACAATTCTCGAACATAAATATTTGATACCATTGGGGGGGGGGGGGGGGGGACTTTTGATAAATCTGAGAAAAGATCATGTCCCAAAGTCAAAGATCTAAGTCCAAATAGGACTCTATGTCCATATGGGAAATCAATATTCAATAAGGATAAAGAGATATAATTGGCAATGAATTAGGACTCACATGATACTAATCCAAATAGGGAAAGGTATGTCTCTCATATGCCTATATATAGGCTCACATTTCTATTAATTTAGACATCTTGAATATGTTTCTCTCTAACTTAAACATCGGAGAGCTTACGGATCAAAAATTTTAGGTTCATCTTAGTTTTCTCTGTGTTTGCAGGTTCAAGAGGGAAGTTCACATTCATCAGGCACTAGGTGAACTATCAATTAATATATATTTATTTAATTATTTTAAATATATTAATTGAATAATTTTTAGAAAATGAAAACTCGTATATATATATCACTCAAATATTGCATTAAATTGATAAATATTTTACATTTAATTTATTAAAATATAATATTCATACTATAAATTATAAATTTAATTATTAGATACGTCTAAAGTTGAAAAGAAAAAAAACAATTTTTTTTTTGTTTTGTTTATAGCAGAGAAAATGTTATGATTTTAATTCCTCATTCATCACTACAGGATGATGAAATTTTTTGAATATGATATATATATTAGGAGTAAGTAAAAATATCAAAATAATATTTTTAAAATTAATTAAAATTATTTATTTAAAATGTATCTGTACTTCTTCTTTGTATGAAATAATGCGTTTAAAATTAAAATTTTGTGTCTTGTTCTCACCTGGATTACAAAGACTTGCAAGATGTTCCAAATGGCAACTTATTGTTAAAGTTCATGTATACATAATTCATTTTCTTATTTCTCATGGAAAAAATTTGGATAGATGTTAGGTATGGGGCTTGTAGGTGAAAGGTACAGATGGATTTGGTGAAGAAAAATTCCTTCGAACGTTGTTGGTGCAATGAAACCTTCTTAAAGACTTTGACATGGCTGTAAAAGTATGACCGTTGAGCACCAATATGGACGGTTGGGTTGGGCTGGGTGCACCATTCTTTGGGTCATTTCTTGATGGTGATGTTACCCACTACGTATTGGAAACTCCATTTTCATATGTTTTTTGGTACCTATCCACAATCACCAGCTTTAAAGAATTCCACTCCCAATGGCCAAAACCTTTCTCTCAATTTTATTCGTATTGGTTCAAAATTCCTGATGTAGATGGCCTAATTTTCGTGGAATTCACAAGAAAATAGAATAAGTGTAATGCGCATGACATATACCTGTAGAATTTTTGTTGATAAATTGTCAAGTTGCGTTTATGGTCTGCCAGCGTCAAGCATCGACCGTTATCCAATTACTTAAAATCACTTCTGAGTCTCCCTATTGTGGGTCCATAGACCCAAAATCGACCAGGACCTCAGGCCCACAATCTGTGGAGACTTAGAGTTTTCAGGTAATCAAATGTTACATTATGTTGTATTGTACATATAATTCAGCTAGAGGGACTCGTGCATATACACTAGTATGGTTTGTTATTTCTACATGTGCAGTGTAAGTGCAGTGAACCTATAGGGAACCATATCAAATTTCAGCTATTGGAGAAAAATAATTATGATTCCCTTGGTGAACTCTTATTTCTTTTTCTTCACGAACTCTGCAAATTTTCACTTGATGGAAAGGCTTCTGCTATAGAGAGTAGAGACTGCCACTTTAATTTATGCTTCATGGGCAATGCCATTTAGGTCAGACACTGCAGCAAAGGAAGGAAGCCAGAGTTCTATCCGAGTTCCACCAGCTCCAAGGGCAGCATCAGCAATCTGGGGCGATATCACACGGACAACACAACCATAACTCTCAAGTATCTCTCGAGCAACAGTCAGCCCAGCAACAAAATTCCAAGTCATGTTGTCCTCAATCTTGTTTTCTGAGAACAACTCTGCCCCAAATGGTGTGAGTGAATGCATCTGGGTCTGCAATTGTATTTACCAACAAAAGATCAAATCAGATCAACAACATGGGAAACAATTGAATTTGAATAACTCTATAGTTAAAATGGAACAGATAAGATTTTACATTATTCAATTTTCTCAGATAACAAAAACAAGTCCCCTCAAATGTTTGGCATGTCAAAGTATAACACACTAACTATTTCACAAATATGTGAAGCCAATCAGGAAATCCTAATACGTATTTAGAGCAAAGAAAACCTAGCTGAGAGAAATCTTGCCATTCTTACCATATAATGCATATCAGGGCCATCATCATCAATAACTACAAGACCCCCACCTGCAGGTGCTTCAGTAGACACAATTTCAACCTTGCCTCTAACATGAGTACGCAATAAAGCACCTTCAATTAAATTGCTTAAAGCTTGGCGTAAAGCTGGTTCTTCTATAGCAACTTGCAGAGACTGAGAGAGTTCACGAAGCACTACATTACGTTGCTGCTTACGAGCAAGAGGTTGTATAGCCCCAACCAAATCTGACAGCACTTCAGAAACATTGCACGGTCTTCCTGACACAAATACAAGCATAAGCAAGAGGATTTTCACCTCTAAATCTGAATATGCAGATTAAATAAAATACAATTGTCAGTCATGGAACAAAAAAGTAGAATGGTTCAAATAAATATTGAGTTTCATGTCATCACTGTGCTGATGTCCTCAGGAAATTGACATGGAGAGATAGAGAGAAAAAAAATTAAGTATTGAGAACCGCTATCAAGTGCCAATATACAAGGTTATGTGACCTAGTCTTTTTAATTTGGAAACATAGTAACTATGTATTGCATAAATTGAAGAATTTCTGGAAGAAAAACCTACCTTATTCCATATTGTTGCAGGGGAGCAAGAGCCGCAGGTGGCATGGGCATCTCTACATCACCAGGAGGGATATTCAGATAATGTGGCTTACCAGAATTGTGTGCATCTTTGCTGTTGCCTGTTTCTTTAGGAGGGCTATCTGATAACTGAGACCCCAACGACTCATGATGATGATAAGTTGAATTCTGAATTTTCTGTAGTGCCTCTTCATTATAGCGCATTATATTGGCCTAAAAATAGTCAAGTTAAAGAAAATTATCAATCCATAATTGCTAAATTTTAAATTCAAATGGAATTCTTTCTCGTATGAGGAAGTTTCAATATTCTGACTTCAGCAGCAATTTTATGAACTTGTTATTTTGACTATAGTGGGTTGAGAAATTGGGTAATAACTCAATTTGGCAGGTAGTATTAAAAAAAATGTGGAAAGAGGCATTAACAAGACAAGACCATATTTTCACGTGAATAACTTTGTGTGTCTGTGGGAGGAGGGGGAGAGAGAGAGTGCCTTTGTCAAATGAACAGCATCCTGGAGTTCTTGAAGGGTATCTCTCAGACGATCACCCTGTACCAGTATGTCTTCAACAATGTCGCAGGCAATCTGCAAGAACACATCATTCCTGCATGAATATATTGTTAAGAGGAAATGGGGATAAATAAAGAAACTTAGAAAATCAATCCAGGAAATATTTCATATACCTCACTTCTCTTAACATGGGTGGATAACATTTTGCTGAGAGTCTGAATACTGGAAAGAGGGCCACGAATCTGTGACAAAAATTAGTGGAAAGAACATCAAAACACAAAAATAGATCAAAATACAAACATGGCATATAGATAGTTTACCTGTTCAACCAGATTACTCATTCTAACATTATTCTGCCAAGAGGATTGCTGAAGTAATAATGCTTTCTGTGAAATATAACCAGAATACTTATTAAAAGGGCCATGAAAATTCCAAAGAAAAATTAAATGTTCCATGATCTGTATTTCTGTGCACAGAAACCAGTTTCCAACATAGAACAACCAAAACCAAGTGGACCAATTGACTGGGATAAAAAAAAATGGGGTACCATGATAGAATTAACATTTACTATTTAGGAGTAGAATAGTTTTTCGTTAACAAAACTACAAACAGAACTAAACTTTCATGCTTGTATTGCCACTTGGCAGTTGACCTCAGTATGAGAAATAAAGTTAGATGCATCAAATTCAAACACTTAAATTACAGACAATGTGAGCTGTGACAAGTTAACAAGCACTTGAGCAAGCAAATTGTAGCAATCAAAACTGAGAATATGAAATGCAAAAGGATTTGCTAGGCAAAATAATCAAGAGTTGACAACTCTTTATTCCAAGTAACAGCATAAGGAAAGAAATGTGCGGCCACCTGATCCATAACATAAGCCATAGCTAAGGAACGAGAGATATTAATGGCATTCAACCTTTGCTCAGCAGTGAAGTTACACATTCTAAATGGCTGCTCATTATTTAAAGTCTGAATTCCCCACAATTTATCACTATCTGAACTTGAAGACAAAGCATAAGATTCCTCCGAAGATTGAAAGGGAACCAAATCATGAGATGTTTCCATTTCCAACATAGGCAATTCAGCAACCAAAAATCCAACAACAAATGGATGTTTCACCATTGGAAACACAACAGCTCTATGCTCAGGCACAAACTCTACCTACAACAACAACACAAACACAAACACAACCAACCATTCCTTCAAAATCCGCATGCAACGCAAGCATTTACAATTAAACCAAACACAATTCAGTTAAATTCTTACAAAATCCAAAACATAAATAAAATAAAACATTACTTGTTGACTAGAGAGAGCAGCTTCAGCAGCACGTAATCCAGCAGAAACATTAAAATTACCGACTAATATTACTACATCTGACGCATTAATTCCTGGATAAGACGTTACTCTCCGCAATTCCAAACGGTCCATTACATAGCTTCCCGCCGGCCTCACATAAACCTAAACACAAACAGAGAGAGAGAGAGAGATTAATATTAAAATTAGCATGATAAATAATTAATTTTAGTGTATTAATTAAACTGACCGATAATATGGCATCGGAATCCACCATTCTACGGAAGAGGTCTAACTGTTCGACGCACAGTCTCCGGAAGTCTACACTCGGAAGCACTAATTTAGTGTTGTCGGATTTTTCCATGTGTTGCGCAAATTCCACCGGAGAATTTGAGGTTTTACGTATGGCGGAAGCCACTGCGGAGGCAGAGGAGACCATTTCTGGTGGTGGTTCCGGTTCGCCGTTGGGAAGTGTGCGCGTGACTTGATGGAGGAAATTTGTAGTGTTGTTGGTGGTTAGTGAGGAGGAGGAGGATGTGGAAGCATTGGTGGTGAGGAGGTGTGGTTTTAGGGAGGAGGAGGTGGTGGTGGAGAAGTGGAGGCTGGTGGCGGCGAGAGGGGTGACGTGGAGGCGAGTGGCGGAGAGAAGCATTGTTACTGCTGATGAAAGGCGGAGTCGGAGCTCAGCCCCAGCTTTTTTTGCCGATTGAAGATGAATATGAAATTAGCAAAATACGACGACGTTTCTTCTTCTACGACGACGTTTGGCATTTTTACACTGTGGTGCTGCTGTATTGTTGTTGCTTGCTGATGGTGAAAGGCAGAGAGAGGTTTTGATTTGAAGCTATAATCATGACACGTCGCTCTTTTGTTTTTCATTTAAATGTAAATACGACTGCGTTTCTTAGTGTGTGCGTGTCCATTTTTACGACGCCGTTTTGCTTTGCACTAATCTGATGTGATGCTACAATTCACAATGAGAATTTATACTATAAACTTTTTATTTATTTATTTTAACTTCTTTTGTAAGTTTAAATATATTGTTGAATGGTCTTAATGGTATATTTTTCTTTAAAAATTAATAGATTAAGACTTCAATTCTTATAATTAATCTTCTAATTTAAAAATAAAAAAAAATTATTGTTTAATGGTAACAATTATTTGGTTCAAAGTATCTATATGGTACTTTTTTTTTTCTCACAAAGTTGGAAGACCTCACATCAGTGAAAGATACCAATTACCATTTTGATTAGAAAGTTTTATTTCAGTAAAACATTATATAATACAAGTTGCATTTTTGCCAACTCAAGCATGAATCTACTTGAGAGAAAAAAAAATTGCAGCCAGAAAAACTAACAAAGACCCTCTTTGGTCATGGAATAAGGATGACCTTTGGTCCTCCCATAATAATTACATAAGTTTACCACTAAATTCATATATAATATACTGAAAAAGAGCAGAAACCCTAACATCCCTATTTCCTTTTCTCTCTAACTTTTCTCTTTTCTTCTTTTTACTTTTCATTTTTGTTAGCAGAGATGGGTGATTTTTGACCTAAAATTGTCATTTTATACATCTTTTTTATCAATTAAATTCTAAAATAAGTGAACATTCTACATAGATCTATATTTGTTATTGTTTATTTTTGTGGTTTCGCCGTCTTATTGTGGTACTTGGTTTTTGCCGTCTTGTTGCAGCGTTTGGTTTTGCCGTCTTATTGTGGCGTTAGGTTTTGTCGTCTTGTTGCGATTTTTTTTTGTGTGTGGATAATTCAGACAAACAAAGCATATTCAATTGAACAGAGATATCAAATCCGATTATGGTCGTCAGTATGTTGCAGCACTGGAGTCATAGGTATTCTAGTCATTATAGAATTTTTAAATGTGTAGATTTTGAGCCGATTTATTATGCTATTAACTTTGGAGATGTGAATATTTCATAGTTTTATCCTTTAATAGTTTTTAGCAGATTTATATCAATGTTTTTATCGATGTATTACTGGTTTGTATGAATGAAATTATTATTATTGTCAAAAAAAAAAAAATTCACATATACTGTGTGGAAGTGGGAGAGTAGTTTAAAGACCATTTTTTTTCAAACAAAATCACGAGATATATAATTCAAATTTTATATAATTTTAATATACAACAATAAAAATGTAATATATATTAGTAAAAAATTAATTTGCCCTTTGAATTTGTATCAAAAGATTAAATAGTTTGAATTTTAATTTTCTTAACAAATAGGTCCAATACTTTCTATTTTTGGGTCAAATGGATCAAATATCCTGCGTGTGCAATAATCGTCCTTTTTTTTTTTACTCAAACCTACATAATATTAAAAAAATAGTGCTTATAGTGATTTGACTTTTCAAATTTCTTTTAATCTTTAATCATTACTGTTAAGTAATTTATTTATTTATTTTATTATTAATTACTCTTATTATTTTTTTTATCTTTTTTTTATTGCCTTTCCTGACCAACAATCGCTAAAACTTCTCTCTCCTCTTTGCTTTGCTCTTTTCCATGATCGATAGAGATTCATGGCATGGTAAATTAGAAAGCCAAAACATTGCATTATCAATCACTTTTTCGATGTCCATACTTGTGCCAAAAATCTAGTCCTTTTCCATGATCGATAGAGATTCATGGCATGGTAAATTAGAAAGCCAAAACATTGCATTATCGATTATTCTTTCGATGTCCATACTTGTGCCAAAAATCTAGCCCTCTAACTCTAACCTCAACCCCCCTCCTATGCCTACCTCTTTCGTCGCCGCCACTGGTGGGAATCCCCAACTTTGGAGCCGCCGTCTTATTAAAAAACCACTTATATATTTATAAATGCTAAAAACATGCCTACCATCATCATAACTCATGGATCGGGTCAAAATAAGCAAAGTGGAGGATAGTGAATTGGAGGAGAAGATAAAATAAATAAGTCAGTTGGTGAATAGCAATTGAGATTCAACATCAAAGAGGGAAAAAAAAACTATGAAATTATATAAGAATGATTTATTTATATTTTGGTTTTATTGTGTTTTAAATGAACAAATCAAAATTATGTTTTAGTTTTATGGCTCTTTACTTAGTGTATTCGTAACACCCTCAACTACCACATATACGTGGCCATAATATAAATCAATCACGTGGCATAAGAAAAATTTCATAAAAGATATATATATATATATATATAAGCTCTTATTCGGTACATTATATGCATACATGATACAACACAAATATTACACAATGCTATAATATATACATGACTTCATTTAAAATGTATGCCACTATTACCAAAATTGCCATATGATCATGAGGATGAGAATGTCAACACCAAGCTCGCATCTGACCCACTTGAGTTTACAGTCAAACGTACACCACAAGCTTAATCTATTTACGTCCTGAAAATATAATTTGTAAAGGAATGAGTTTGCGACTCAATAAGTAATTATTAATACAATACAACAATTAAAACTTCCCAAAAACTAATGAATAGAAATTTATTAAAAACTAAAGGTGGACTACACGATCGTGTCTCTATCCGTGTAATCTACTAGTTAAAAACTTCCATCATGATACGGCCTGGAATACGGCCATGTCTCAGCATCAAAAAACTCTGGTGAGTGCCAGTGTCTGCTCACAGACACACTAACTGGCGAATGCCAGTGTCTGCTTGCAGCCAAATTTTTTTCAAACTACACGTTCGTGTCTAATCACACAGTCTGAGACACGCTCATGTGTCAACCCGTGTCCTCATCCTAAAAATCCATTCCATAGTATATCAAATGGCACACAACCATTTCACCATATATACCACATATTATCATTCATCTCTTACATTTTCTATCTATTTAATATAAATCAAACAAATACTAAAAGTATACCAAACATATACCAAAAGTATACACAATGTATACTCAATTCAACTAAATCCTTCCTTCACCATATTACATTCACATTTCATACAACCCCGATTAGCATATCATGAACAAGCATAAATACAAAGACACTTATCATGTTCATCATTCAGTATCCTCATCATACTCCCGCATATACATTTGTCTATATATATATATATAAATAAACATACTTATAATCATTATTTCATATTCTCACATTCACAACATTTTATTTGATCTTATCAATGGACACTTAGCCAATCAATTTAATATCAATATTTTACATTATTGACGGTCACTTAGCCAGTCAACATAACCAACATTACACATTATCGACGGTCACAAAGCCAATCAACATAATCACATTTTTCATAGTCGATGGTCACAAAGCTAATCGATATAATCACATTTCTCATAGTCAATGGTCACAAAGCCAATCGATATAATCAACATCGTCGATGGTCACTTAGCTAATCGACATGTTCATCACACATCATATCCATATTTACTCATAAATATAACATTATTTATATCCAATGAACCAATTCAAGTTCATAATACATACACACTTATAACCATAAATTCAATATCATATTATTTCATGTTACCACATTCAATCATATATCTTACAAAAAATTCATCAACCTCACTCTTGCATGCAAATATTAATCATCTTCCATATCACAACTCAATATTCATAAATCATCCAATATACTCATTTCTAAATCCCAATCACCCAAAAATAATAAACAAATAAGGTTCACACATTTCCTTCGTTATCAATATGAATTTATAACATCCATATGCATATTGTATCAATGGTGGTACATATGCAATACCAAGTCCACAATATATTCACTTGGTATATCACACAAACATTATTGTTTACATACAATTCTTAATTTATCAATTACTAAATAAGTTTAATATATCATTTAACAATATTAACATTTCCTTGCACTTTATTCATTATATTTAATAACTACATACATCAAGTGCTTTCCACTTTAAATAAGAAGAGTTTTTTTAGTTGGTTGCCTTCTTCTTGCCCCTTGTAGCTCCTACACATATCCACATATCAAACATAAATTTAACACATCACATATGCACTTAAACTTAACTTATATAATCTGTCACCTCAAATTTAATATGTCCCTATATCATGTACATAAATCCTTTGACTTCTATTTTAATACAGAAGTTAGGAATATGTATCTATTTTCATTTTCAATTAGAATTATCTAATTTGGACATGTATAGAATTAATTATAAATTTTTAAACACTAATAGGTTATACAGGGAATTAGAGTAGCAACAAAATGTCGAGCTCTATTAGACTCTCTTAGAGATAGATTTAGCTCAACATCAAAACATAAAAATTGTAAAAGACTCCTTAAAGTTCCTAGAACATCAAACTTTACTTAATTTAGAGGTATATAATTATAGATGTCATTATTTAACCAATACATAAGAAAATTTACAAACCAGCCTACATACTACTACTGGCATGTTTAATGTATGAAATTCACGATGCTTTCAATAATTATAGACACATCCTATGATCACCAAAATTATGTAAAATTTATATATATGAGTCAACTTCCAATTCTAATTAGAATTACTCAAATCAGACATGTATTGAATTTATTATGGATTTTTTTTATTAAAATCGGGTAAAACAGGGCTGACAACATGAGCAAGAAAATATCGACCCCTACTAGACAGTTTTAACAGCAAAATTAACTTAGGTTCAAAATACAAAATTTATAGAGAACTCTCTGATATTTTTTGAGCATCCAATCTAGCTAAAATTAGAGCTCTAAAACTCAAGATATGATAAAAATACTAGGACTGATGCAAATAGAAAACAGAACACGAATTTCACAACATCAGAACCTAACTTCAAATAACATAAATATAAGCATAGCTTACCAAAATGATGCTCTAATGGATAATAAATCTTTTAAAGCTCCCTAAAATAATTGTTAGATGCGTAAAAAATAAAATAAAATCTCTCAAAGCTATATTAAGATCACTCTCTTCTTCCTACAACCAAATTCTCTACACATACATACACATATACACACATAAATACATATAACCAATCACAATTCACCATTTGTGCATGAAGTGTCCCCCTTCCATAAATGCTAATTTATCACTTAATAAAATAATACTAATATATTTATTGAATATAAACAAATATCATCAAAATATCTCTTCACCCCCTTAATGAAATGGGATTATTGCTTAATAATCCACAACTTTCTATTATGACAAATTAGTACTAACTTTCCTTACAAAAAGGTCTCTCTCTACCATTCATGCACATTTCCAAATTTGAATTAAGTCCACTATCTATTAGGTATAAAATGCCATACATAAGAACGGTACATGTATTCAAAAAGGCGGGTATTATAGTATTATGGTTTATTATATTTTTGTGCTTGTAATGTTTAGAAGATTTTCAAAATCTCTCAATGGATCTTTAGAGAAAACAGTCAATGTATTTTAAACATTTGCAGCAGTAAAAGAGATTTATTCCTTTTTGCTTTGTTGCACGCTAAATCAATAGCAAAAATATTATACGTGTTACTAGGGAAATATAAAATTTATTGACCTTTGCATGATCAATGTATTTATCAATCTTAAATCAACCTTGGTTTTGACTTTAACAATCAATTCTAGTTGCTAACTTATTCATTTAAGCGTGATTATAAGTTAGATTAAGGTATTTGATAAAGCAAGTATACATGTTAAATCAAAGCTCAATTGAAGCCCTCAAAGGTCCTCTCAAATATCCTTAAAATTCATATGGATGATTATAACTCAAGAGTGATCAATTGGAGCAAAAAATATAAATTTTTTTGAGGGCTAGACATCGCTCACGATCCTGAGGTGCACCCGAGCCAAGCCTCTTCTTTCCAAATGAAGCCTGAGCCCCTCATGATCCGCTCTTTACGATCGTGACATATTTGGTCATAATCCTGAGGAGTTGATCATGATCCTAAGGAGCTTTCCAATAACTAAATTTAAATGCAATGGTCATATTTTTGAAGCTTACAATCCTAAGGGTGCCGCTTACGATTCTAAGTAGATAAAATTCTATAAAAAGCTGCAATGATATTAAATAAAAATAGAGGTAATTTTAGGTGAATGTAAGGCTTTCTAACAACTATTTTTTCACCTCTAACTATAAATATAAGGTTTAGAACTTCATTTAAAAAGTTAGAGAGTTGGTTGAGCAAATTGATTATGTTAAATCATTGAACCAAAATTTATTTATTTCATAATTTTCTTTGAATATTCATTATTCGTAAATAAAACTCTTGTTGAGTTTGTAACTATCCTTTTTATGAGAGTTGGGTAAGTGTTTAGTTGATAGGATTCTCTCTTCTACTCATTTTTGGGGTTAAGAAGTAGGTGGTGAGGATCCATTCAACTTGGGTTTGTATTAATTCCTTGAGAAAAATACTTGATTGTAAATATTGTGAGTTATCTTTAAAAACTCTTGTGGGAAGGTTTAAGTGTGAGCCTTAAAAATACTTGAGAAAAGGTTAGTTTTGAGTTTAGAAAAATACATTAAAGATTGATTTATGTTAAACCAAGAAAAACACAAGTTATTGTAAGATTAGTATTGATTCTTAAAACACTTTATTGTACACAATCTTAGTAATAAGATTGGTGTGGGTGATTGAAAATCCTAACTTGGGAATAAGTAAGTAGAGGATGTAAGATTGATTTAGAATTCGAACCTCTATAAATCCTTGTATAATCTTGTTACTCTTCTTGTTTTTGCTCTTATTTCTTTTATTGTTCTTATTTTTAATTAGATTCTTTAAGTTCTTTATTTAATCCTTTTAAATTTGCTCTTAGATTTTTTTATTTTTCTATAATTCATCATTGGCCTTATTCACCACCCTCTAGGGCCATCTTCAATTGGTATCAGAGCTAAAATTCTTCGTACTTAATTATAAGAATCTAAAAATCTATAAGGAGTGAATTTTGTTCTTTCCAAAATTATAGACCCTTATTTGATGGGAGTGACTACCATTTTTGAAAATACAAAATGGAGCTTTATTTTAATAGTGATCTCATTCAATTATGGGATGTGATATTAGATGGTTGGAACCCTCCTATAAAGATAGTAAAAGGTATTCAAGTTACAAAGGAAAGAAATGAGTGGTCTCAAAAAGAAAAAGAAGAGAACCACAATAACAAAAAGGTTATATCGGTTTTTATTGCTTCCATATCAAGAGAGGAAAAAGAAAAAATTTAACATTATATTTCAATCAAAGATATGTAGGAGACCTTGAAAAACTATTATGAAGGCAACATCCAAGTTAGATCTAAAAAAATTTAACTCTATGTCTATGAGTATGAACTCTTCAAAATGAAGCCTCACGAAAGCATCATCAAAATGATAAATCGATTGAATGCCCCATTGATAACCTTGAGAAAGTTGGGCAAGCACTATTCAAAAGAAGAGATCAATACCAAAATCATAAAAGTGCTTCCTAAGAAGGATTGGGAGTTAAGAGTGACTTCAATTGAAGAATCTCATGACCTCTCTAAGCTTTCAAACAATATTCTCATCGGTAAGCTTCTCACTCATGAGCTTACCTTAAGGCAAAGGGAAAAGGAACATTAAGACAAAGAGGAAAAAAAGAAGAGTCTTATATTCAAAGCATTATAAGACTTAAGTGATGAAGATGACCTTGAAGATTCAAGTAAAGATGATAAAGAGATTGCATAATTCATAAGAAGCTTTATAGAGTATTTAAAAATAAAGAACTTAAGCAAGCACAAGAAATTCAAGAGAAGTGGCTTTAAGAAGGCCAAAGAAGTTATGTGCTTCAAATACAAGAGGCCCAATCACATTCAAGATGAATGTCCCAAGCTCAAGTATAAGAATAAAGGAGTAAAGAAGAAGAGAAAAACTTTCAAAGCTACTTGAATGACTCTTCTAAATTTAAGATGGAGAAGAAGAAATAAGAAGCTATCGATCTTTGCTTCATAGCTCAAAAGAACAACAATGAGGTGCCTTCCACTTCTCACTCTTATTATAATGATTGTGATGATCACAATGATTATGATAATGATGATAAGAACTCTATTATGAGCAAACTTATTTTAAAATGTAAAAATTTGATTTCAAAGAAGAAATTTTACAAACTAGAGCTTTCAAAAATGTTAAAAGAATTTGAGAGTTTAAAAGAAAAGTTTTATAAAGTGATTTCCTCAAATGAGCACTAATTACTTAAAAGCTTCTACTTCTTTGATGTGAATTTAATAAGATTAACAAAGAGAATGAAAAGCTTTCTAAAGAAGTTTTAAAGCTAAAGAACTTTATTTCTAAGTTTTATAAAGGAAAGAAAACTTTAAATGCTCTTTTAACTTCTCAAAAATCTTATGGCAATACTTATGGTATTGGATATGAACATGGAGCATCATCATTATCATCTTCTTAAAATAAGTTTACGAAAGCTAACCATAATTCATTACATGCTCCTAATGGTAGCACTAAGACTCAAGCCACATAGGCTAAATAGTCTCATATTCCTAGGGCTAAGTCTTTTAAGACTCATCCCCTTGTGGCTTAAAGGTCTAAAGTTTAAGCCAAAATACCTTAACCCAAGCATGATTTTATGTACACAAAAAATACACTCTTAAGCATGCAACTTCATATAACCATATGCACACTTGTAATTGTATGTCTCATATTCATTTTAGAACTCATATGCTTAATAAAAGATATAGGTAACACTCTCATACTAAAAGCACTTATACACCTAGATACAATAGGTTTGCCAAAGTGAAATGCTTCTATTTCATAACTCTTGGTCATACTAACAATGTATGCTATTATAGAAGGTTGTACTTAAAATTATTGCCATTGAATTATTTTGAAACTAACCAACCTAGATCAATTAAAGTTTGGGTTCAAAAGGCTAATTAATCTTATGATGTTCTTGCTCAAATTGATTGTGTTTGTATGTTTTGATGAGTTATTACTTGTTTAAATTCAAACTTATAATCTTGCATTGGTAATTATTACATTTTGAGCTATTTATTAATGAATCTATGAAAATGTTTTATCATTGAATATGTGAATATCAATATGTCCAAAGAGAATTTAATCCATTTACATGATCAAAGTAATTCTTAAAAATTACATATTTTTGGCATGCTATTTTCTCATTGGTTTAACATTTCTTATTTGGTATCATTTTTTTAATATGCCATATTCCCTCTTTGAACTATATACTGAGGATCATGATTAATACATATTATATTTGGTATTTATGTCAATTTTTATTGGGAATCATGATTAATCTTTCATTTGATTTTTAATTAGGTATTAATTGATAGCATTTCTTTTTAACTTAGTTCACTTATTTTTCAATTGGTTTCCTTATTTTTTATTTAGTATTCACTTGGTATCCATTTCATTTTTTTTATTTGTATCTTTATTCTCAATCAATATCATTCTTCCCTTCAATTAGTATCCTTATTGGTCATTGGGAATCATTATTTTTTTTTTATCTCATTTACTTTTCATATTTCATTTGGTATATTTTCCTTTTGATTTTCTCTCTTTTTCACTTTAACAAATGGGGAGAGAAATTTAGTATTTTGAATAATAATAATTATACTTAAATTATAAAAATAATACTAAAAAGGGGAGAAACTAAATATTTGATACGATTGAATGATATTTAATATGTTTAACTCACCTTAGTATATATTGAGGGAGAAAAATTTTAAAATATTTTGGTATATGATTGAGAGAGAGCATTGTAAAATAAATGCACACATATGCACTTTTTAATTATCATTCAAAAAATTAATTGTCAAAGTCAAAAAGGGAGAGATTGTTGACCCTTTACATGATTAATGTATTGATCAATCTTAAATTAACCTTGGTTTTGACTTTAACAATCAATTTTAGTTGGTAACTTATCCATTTAATAAGTGTGATTATAAGAAAAATTAAAGTCTTTGATAAAGCAAGTATTAAAGGTTGAATTAAAGCTCCATTGAAGCTCTCAAATGTCCTCTCAAATGTCTTTAAAAGTCATATGGATGATCATAACTCAAGGAAGGTCAATTGGAGCTAAAAACATCAAGTTTTCTAAATGCCAAACACTGCTTATGATCCCGAGGGTGCTCCCTATGATCCTGAGGAGCACCTGAGCCAAGCCTTTTCTTTCTAAATGAAGCCTGAGCCCTTCACGATCTACTCTTCACGATCGTAACATGTCTGGTCATGATCTTGAGGAGCTGATCATGATTTTAAAGAGCTTTCCAATGGCTACATTTGAATACAATGGTCATATTTTCGAAGCTCACGATCCTAAGAGTGCTGCTCATGATCCTGAGTAAACAAAATCCTACAAAAAGCTGAAATAATATTAAATGAAGTTGAAGGTGATTTTGGACGAATCTTAGGTTTTCTAACAGATATTTTTTTACTTTCAACTATAAATATGAAGCTTAGAACTTCATTTAAAAAGTTAGAGAGTTGGTGGAGCAAATTGATTATGTTAAATCATTGAACCAAAATTTATTTCTTTCATAATTTTCTTTAAATATTTATTGTTTGTAAATAAACTCTGGTTGAGTTTGTAACTACACTTCTTGTTAGAGTTGGGTGGGGTGAGTTTTTAGTTGATAGGATTCTCTCTTCAACTTATTTTTGGGGTTAAGAAGTGGGTGGTGAGGATTCATGCAACTTGGATTTGTGTTGGTCCCTTAAAAAAAATATTTAATTGTAAAGGTTATGAGTTAGTCTTGAAAACTCTTATGGAAAGGTTTAAGTGTGAAACTTAAAAATACTTGGAAAAAAGTTAGTGTTGAGCCTAGAAAAACATATTGGAGATTGGTTTATATTGAGCCAAGAAAAACACAAGTTAGTGTAAGGTCAATATTGATCCTTAAAATACTTTGTTGTACACAATCTTGGCAATAAGATCAGTGTGAGTTATTAAAAATTCTAACTTAGGGATAAGTTAGGTAGAGGATGTAGAATTAATTTAGAATCTGAACCTCTATAAATTCTTGTGTTATCTTGTTACTTTTCTTATTTTTATTCTCTTTCTTATCTCTTTTATTGTTCTTGTTCTTGATTAGGTTCTTTAAGCTCTTTGTTTAATCCTTTCAAATTTTCTTTTAGTATTTTTAATTTTTCTATAATTAATCATTGGCCCTATCCAACCCCCCTTTAGGGCCACCTTCAAAATCACTATGGATGTTTGAACTAGTATATGCTTACTTGGCTATCTCTGGTTTTATAACATCTCTGATTTCATGTTTTGCTTACTTGGATTACTTACTCATGTGTTTTGGTTTAATACTATCATATGTTGTTTCCTGCAACATTACTCTGTAATCATTCTAAATCAACATTTTTTTTTGTTAATTTGTGATGTGGTTCAGGGAGGTGATGGGGTAGTCCTAGTACCGGTGGTGGTGGTGGTAGTAGTCCTAGTGTTGGTGGTAATAAAGAAATGACAAATTTATTTTAATTAGTTTAGTTTTTTTAAATATTTTTTAAATTTAATTAGTTTTGAAATGTTAATAAAATATTCAATAGAGTGATCTCACTCTACTCTTGTAGAGTTTATAAAACATGCGTAAGAATTGGTCATAATTTGGATCTATTTGACTTGAAAATAGAAAGTATTTGACTTATTTGTTGAAAAAGTTAAAATTCGAATTAGTTGCTCTTTTGACACAAGTTTAGGGGGCAAATTGACATTTTATTTTACAACTTAAATTTTTTTGCCAATTATAACTAAGAGTGGGAAAGAAGAATTTTTTTTTTTTTTGCCAATTATAACTGGGATGGAGAGGGAGGTTGAATCCCCACTACGCCGTAAGAACTTTAACCATTAGTAAAAAAATAACATGGACATATATTTATTTAAATTATTTAATTTTATGAGAGATTATATTCACCTGGATTTTGATTTTATATCCATCCTCATCTTACATCAGTAAAATCATAACTAAAAGGTATAATACAACTACAACCCCCTGTACTTGTCACTTTTTGTCAGTTTAACACATCTACTTATAGTTTTGTCATTTCAACATGTGAACTTGCCTAAACCCCTATCATCACATGTGGCATGGAATAGTGAATCAGCATGTGTCACATCTTAAGAGTTTGATTGACTAAAACCTGCAAGTAGAGGTATCAAAATGACAAAAAGTGACAAGTGTAGGGGGTGGTAGATGTATTATGTTATTAGATTGGTGTATTTTAGGTAAAAAGTGTTAAGTTCAAGTGTTGAAATGATAAAATTGTAAGTTGAGGTGTCAAATTGACCAATTGTACCAAGTACAGGGGGCTGTAGGTGTATTATTTTATTTTTTTTTTTTTTTGAAATAGTGTATTATGCCTAACTAAAATTATAATTATAATATTAAAATGGTAATGGAGATAAAGTAGTAACACAAAGACTACATTCATATGTCAAAACGATTGAAGACTTATGACAAAAAATTTCACGATAATAAGAATTTATTTTAATTTTTTAATTGTACTTTTATTTTAATTATTTTTTATCAAGATGCATCTTTAGTTTTTTTTTTATAAATGAATGGTTGTTTTTTTCTCCTAAAAAAATACAAAGACTATAATTTTGTAGGGAGTCATTCTACTGTGCAAATGTTTGCACCGGTACAAATGAAACTATTAGCCATTAGATTAATTATCATTTAATTGTAACCATTGGTATATTTTACAGATATTGATACACCAAAATAATCAATGGTTATAATTAAATTAAAATTAATCTAACAGTTGTAATTTTATTTGTACCGGTACAAATATTTGCGCTGTAACAAAAGCCTTTTGTAGAATATAATGTATATTGAAATAAATCCAGATGAAGGTTAGGCCAAACTTATCCATTTCCCTCCATCTAAGCCTCAAACAACTACACAAACATTCAAACTTTTGACTAAAATTTCCTAACGGCTCCTTGCTAAAACATTATTATTCCTTTGACTCAAACCCTAACTGCCTTCTGTTATTTTTTTTTGTTCTTTATATATTAACTTCTCCACCGCCACTATCTCCATCTTCTCCTCTTTCTTTTTTCTTTTATAGCCGTTACATTACAACTCTCTCTGCTTTGTTTCTCTGTTTTTTCATAAACAAAAATGGAGACCAAACCCACCTTAGAACTGCCTTCTACTAAGGTTGTTTCTTGTTCTTTGAAAAGAAAAAGACCACCCAAGATTGAAATCCCAAATGTGTTGCAAGAAATCCAGGCTGATAAGCTTAAATTCAAAGAATTTACTCTTGAAAATGAATCCATTTGTTTTAGTGACACTGGTGTTGCTGTTTCTTCTATTAAAGGCAAGAAAAAGTTCATGGAAGATACCCACAAGATTGTTTCTTGTTTAAATGGCATTTCAAATAAAGTAATCTATCTCTTTAGAAAACAATATTAGTTTTTTTTCCTTTGATTCTTTTTTTTTTCGCTTTCTTTGCATTTCTTGATGATGGTGGTGACTGATTTGCAGGGTTTTTTTGGCGTTTATGATGGTCATGGAGGAAATAAGGCTGCAGAGTTTGTTGCAGAGAATTTGCATAGTAATATTCTTGAAATGATGGTTAATTGTACAGGCAATGTGTCTAAAGAGGAAGCTGTTAAAGCTGGGTACTTGAAAACAGATCAAGAGTTCTTGAAACAGGTTTATTTGCAATCTCACATTTCCATGCACTGGATCATAGTGTTTAATCTTATTTCTTTAATATGTTATTCACTGATGAGTGGCAAAAGATGCTATCTTTGCTCTTAATAATGAAGGTCATTATTCCACAATTGCTTTGTCAGTCCAATGCTCATAGCCCTTTAATGTATTGGTCTTAGATATATACTCAATTAAGCACAGTTCGGATCTGAATGCTTGACAGTATGCATGACAGTACCTATGTTATTTCCATTTAGGCATTGTATATTTATCTGTTGACTGCTAAACTTCGCATGCTTGTGAGCTAAATTCTTTAATTTTCCCTATAAATGTTTTCTTTGTTGAATCTGCTGGTTTAATGATGTGTTTCTAAATGGTTGTTTAATCAACGCATAAAATGTGAAATTGTAACAAGGAATATTGTGAAATTGACATTTACCATTTTGGACGTCAATTCATCTCATTTTATAATGTGTAATGATGCAGGGTCTAGTAAGTGGTGTATGCTGTGTTACAGCCTTGATTGAAGGACAGGAGGTTGTTGTCTCGAATTTGGGAGATTGCAGGGCTGTTCTATGTAGAGGAGGAGTGGCTGAAGCCCTTACAGTAGATCATATAGCAGAACGGGAGGATGAACGGACAAGAATCGAGAATAAGGTACTTGCTATACTCAAAGCAAACTTATTAAGGTGGTGTAGAAGAGAAGTTGTGGATCATGATTGATGGTAAATATATATAATTCATTGATACTTTGATATAGGGAGGATATGTTGAGATCCACAGAGGTGCATGGAGAGTTCATGGGGTACTTTCTGTTTCTAGAAGCATTGGAGATGCTCATCTGAAGGACTGGGTAGTCGCTGAGCCTGATACAATGACCTTACAGCTGACCCCAGACATGGAGTTTCTTGTTTTGGCTTCTGATGGTCTATGGGAAGGGGTAAGGCAGGACATGCCTTGTGTAAAGCTTCAATGACAGATCTTAAAACCATGGTTTCATATATCAATTATATGGAATTTGTTTCATGCATGCTTGACTTATATTTCATATTCACTTTCACTGCCTTGTGAAAAGCTCAACTAAGCAGCAAAATGTGGAAGAGTCTAGTTGCTGATTTGCAATCACAAATGATTTCAATATTATTGCTACACATTAATCATGCAACATGAGATTAGTGAACAGCATCCATATGTGGTTTTAGGAGGCAGTTGGTTTCATTCTGTGATTTTGTGTTGCAGGTTGGGAACCAGGAGGTTGTTGATACTGTAATTGCTTTATGTATGCCTGAGAAGAAATTGGGATCCAGAGAAGATGTTCAAAAGGATGATGATGTTCTTTATGGTTGTGTAAATGTAAGTCCTTCGTCAAAGTTGCGGCGTGTTTCCCTTGTCAAACAACAAAAGGGGCTTAAACAGCAACCAAGCAATAATAAGAAGGCAGTTGATAGCTGGCATGATGACTTTGCCTGTGAAAATGAAAGCCCTCCATCGAAGTCTCAAAGAGTTTCGTTGGTCAAGCGAATAAACATCAAGAACGACTCACCTCTTAAAGATAATAGTTTTCACAAGAAGAAACCTTCCTCTGTGGGGCTTATGGCTGCCTGTAAGGAGCTTGTGAATCTTGCTGTGAGTAGAGGTAGTTTGGATGATATTACTGTGATGATTATCGATTTGAATCACTTCAGATGTAGCAACTAACATTGTGATTACTCTAGACATATCACGCTTTCTGATTTCTTTCATAGCTTGTACATATCTAAATGCAATGTAGCTAGGAATGTCTCTCAATTCTGAAAAAGAAAAAAATCCACATAAAACAATAGCCAAGTGTTAGTTTCAGTCAGTTCATGTAACGTAGCTTTCACTTCATTGCCATCGTGCCAGCTGAACCATAACTTTTGTGACTGCAGACCTGTCTTCTACTATTGCTCGCCTCTTGTCACTTATCATGCACATTGCATTACTGATATTTCAAGGGCTGAAGTTTATCATCTTTTTTTGGTTCTATCACTAGAGATAATCTGATTTTCGAGATGTTTGTTTTTAAGAATCAGAAGACACAACAACTATACGTTAACTTTGAACATTACTACGAAGATGAATGATCTGAAAACTATGGTCATCAATATCAATTATCATCTCTTATCTATGTGGGTGCATTTTTTTACACTTTGTTTGGGAAGCAAATGAGGAGGGGAGAGAAAACGAGGGGGGAGAAAATGAGGGGAGAGAAAGTGAGGGAGGAGAATTTTTATTTTCTCTAGGTTGTTTGGGAAGGATATAAATGAGGGAGAGAAAATATTCTTTCCTTGTTTGGAAAAGAGTATTAATAAGGAAGGGAAAGTGATAAAATTATTAAAATGACCATTTTACCCTTATTTTCTTTATTATATATTTCTTTTCAGAATATGAAAAAAAATTTATCAATTACTTCACTATTTTACATTC
>CATIWO010876007.1:0-11282 GCA_949673435.1 Macaranga tanarius | reverse complement strand
ACCATTAAGTGGTCATAGTTAATAATTTAATTTAACAACTTTAAAAGATCCCAACAAAATATATTGATTATTGGTTACAAATGGTAAGAATATACAATATATGTAAAAGTTTTTTACGGTTGTATTACAGTCACAATTACTACACACAAATTGGTCACAAATAATAAAATTTCTCACATGTGTTTGTCCTTTAACGACCGGCATACAGTCGCAAATAATTAACAAAATCGGTCTTTAATACTTGTTATTTGCGACTGCAATATAAACGGTCGCAATAAGTTTTTGCGACCACTTAGTTTTTCAAGTCGCAATAAACTTTTTGCGGTAGAGCCAATAGCGACCTCATGCGACCGGCATTTTTCAGTCGCAAATTGTCTTTAGCGACCTGTTTTTACATTATTGCGATTGTAATGTCCTTTCCCTAAAGCCCATTTTTCGTGTAGTGTTATTGTTATAACAATTATAATATCTAAATAATCTTTATTTTTAACATAAAAATAAATTTTAAATATATTAATTTCGAATTGGTACTATTCCAATATGACTATAATCAATACTATATTAATTATGGTTTATCATATTGACATGGATTTAATTATTAAATCTTATTAAAACTATTTTAGTATGTATTATATATACACATACATACACATTGTTTAGAAGTCTTTCAAGAATTACAATCAAATCTTATTAAAAAATTTATTTCAGCATGGCAAGCCTCATTCGAGACATAATATAAATTATAAAAACTGAGTTCATATTAATATGGTAAAAGCTTGATTGATGGGTGCTAAGTACATCAATTGCATTAGTATGATGTCAATTATGAAATTGAGTACATGCTAGTTTGATAAATTATGATCAATGCCATACAAATTATACAAGTTGTATTAGTACGGTAATAATTAGTAAAATTGAATCCATGTCAATATGATAAATCCAAATTAAAATAGCATTGATTACTTATTCCTATTGGAGTAGTGTCAGTTCTAAATCAATATGTTTAAAATTTATTTTGATGTTAAAAATAAAATTTATCAAGTTACTATAGTTATTATTGTAATAAAAACACAATAAGTTAAAATAATCTATGTTAATTTAATAAAAAAAATTCAAATGAATTTAAAACTATATTATAAGTAGAAGGGTTATAGAAAATTTAAGTTTTTTTTAATATTGGTCCATTTTACAGTAAAATAAAATAGTAGGGATGTAATAATTTAGCAGAGTAAAACCTTAAGGATGTTATAGTAATTATTGAGAACATAAGAACCTTGTAGTATAATAGGTCAAACCTTAGGGTTGTTATAGTAATTAACCCTTATAATTTTAATTTGTGAAAATTCTAATTTATGTTGGAATTAATACAATTAAAAAAATTCATAAAGTTTTATGTTTATTTACATTGATTTATTTATTACCTTATTAAACTATTTAGCTAAAAAAATGTGTTCATGATTATTTATGAATTAATACACAAAATTTAATTGTTACATATTTAAACTATCAATTTTTATGTGTAATATTGAGTTAATCGGAGAAAATAATCAAATTGATTGAAATGCAATATGATATCATAACTATTAAATTTTCTATCCCGTTAAAAAAAATTATTTTTTAAGTCATTTATCACAAAATTAATTAAACTTCACTAATACTGCTTAATCACAATTAGTTAATGAAGATTTTGAACTCAATTTTCTTTTTTTAATTTGTAAATGAAAACTCGACCATAGTTTAATTCTCTAATTTAAAGAAATATATTCTTCAAATTAATAAGACATTTTGACAAATAATATGATTTTGGTCACTTCTAAATGTTCTAATGACCTTGGTACAAAACTCTGGTTGCTGGGATGGATTCTGAACTTAAGCAACGAATTTCTATGCTATATGAACTGCTGCATAAGAGTTTGGACACCAATCCTTCTCGTGTTTGTTCAGAGGCCCGACCTATTTTGCATGATTTTCAGCAGCCCCCTTGTGTTTTGCTCAATGGTCTTTTAGACCTGAGTGTAGATTGTATCAGAGTTGGGGATGTTCCTCATGGGATTTTTTGGCTTTGTGTAGATGATTTTATCTTAGTTTAATGCATATTGCTTGTTTGAATTTTTTTTTAAAAAAAATTGTTGCCATAGTTACAACCTGAAGCTGATTTTGATGATTAACAAAAATGATAAAAATAATTTTTGTTACTAATGACTTTCGTGTGAGATCTGTGTAAGTGTGCAGCAAAGTAGAAGTTCTCCTAGTGTGAACATAAATTCTCAATAGTGAATGCATCTCTCAAGTGCAAAAGCCCATGAAGCCCAAAAGTAACATATTGAAGGGCATTTCTAGAAATTGAAGACATTAGATATTTTGTCAAAAGCACTAAAAGAAAATCTTAACCGTTCATATGTCCAATCAGACTATTTTTAAGCTTTACACGTTTGTTTCCATTTTTTGTTAAAATGACAAAAGAGACATTTTTTGCATATAAGCTAATTTCGGAAAGAAGTAGAGAAAATAGCCAAAGAGACACCTGTTTCTTGTCTTTTGTCTCTTCTGTAGACAAAATAGCTTTATAATGGCTTCTGAAATATGCTTTACTTCACATGCACATACTCACCAAACTTTAGGAAGTTTACGTTTTTATTTTTTGCTTTTTCATCAAGTAATTTTATCTTTCCAATAAAAAAATCAAAAATTTTCTAATTGGCTCATATAGCATCTTTCTAGAAACTTAGGTCTCAATATAAACAGGTCATGCTGTTTTCTTTGAAAGAAGTGAGAGAGCAAGTGTTTTATCGAGAAAAATCCTTCATTGAGAAAATCATCTTTTTGCTTACATCTTTGCATATTGTGCTCTCCCTCTCAAGTGCTGATAGCTTTCCATATATTCATTGAGTGAATCTTGAGAGAAAATTATTGTGAATCATTGTAATCAAGTGAGGAAGGTCTTCAAGAACCTATTGATAAGCTTGTGGTATGAGTTTCCTGGTTAATCTGCAAACCTAATAGTGAGGAGCAGTTTTCTAGTTCTATTCGAAAACTAGAGGGGTGTAGTTTTTTTGGAGCTATTTGAAAACTAGATAGGGAGCCATTTCTGGAACTGTTTGAAAACCAGTTTGTGGTATAGTTCTAGCAACAGGGTAGTTATAGATAGGACTGTACTCTAAGGCTTGTCTCTTGCCCGTTAAAAGAGACTGAGATTGAGAGAAAATCTTGAGGAGTGCCTCAAGGAGTGGATGTAGGCAGGTAGCTGAACCACGATAAAATTATTATGTCTGTTTTTTCCTCTATTTGCCTCTTATCTCTACAAGCCCTCTCAAGCTAAATTTAACGAGATCTTCAAAATCCTATTTTAACAAATCTTTTTTCTCGAGTAAGTCATGTTCAACTCATTTTGTATTTAGAAATAGTGTTTCCTGTTTGTAATCTTTAGTACAAATCTTCTTGCCTTCTTATTCAAAAATCCAAAAAGATTAGTTTTACTCAATTAGTTGATCTATTATGCTTTCTCAAAATTAGCTCTAATGTCTTGTGATTTTACTTTCAGGTTTTCACTCTCATATGCTAGCTCTGATAAATAGCTTTTGAAAACTTTCACTGTGCTAGTTTTGGTCAAAATTAGTTTTTAAGTTTTTATATCATTTTTAGAAAAGAGCTCAATTCACCCCCTCTCTTGAGCAGCTTATCGAACCCAACACTTGGTATCAGAGCAGGTCTCTGAAACTGTTTCTAATGTTAACACCTTTGAGAGATCCAAAATGGATGCTAATAGTTCTAATGCTATCCATAGTGCATCAGGATTACCTGAGAGAAATTCCATCACTCGTCCTTCTTTTTTTTTTAATGGCACTAACTATGCTTATTGGAAAAACAAAATGAAAAATTTTATACAGGCTGCTGATATCGATTGTTGGAGAGTCATTGTTGCTGGACCGATAGTTCCAACCAAAACTCAAACTGATGGAAGGAAAGTCACTATCCTAGAAGCTTATTACTCTAATGATGACTGGAAAAAGATCTAACTGAATGCAAAGGAACTCAACATGCTTCATTGTGCATTGGATGTAAACGAGTACATTAGAACCTTAACTTACACATCAGTAAAGCAAGTATGGGACATGCTGGAAGTCACCTATAAAGGGACAAATCAGGTTAAGGAGTTGAAGATCAACTTACTGTGGAGAGAGTGTGAGCTATTTTTTATGAAACCAGAGACTATTTCTTCAATGAATTTAAGATTCTCTAAAATAGTAAACTCACTGAAAAATCTTGGAAAGGAAATCACTGAAGAAGAAATGGTGAAAAAAATCCTCAGATCTCTACCGAAAAGATGGGAGACTAAAGTTACAGTTCTCTGTGAAGCTAAAAATCTGAAGGAATATTTATATGATGAGCTTGTCGGTTCACTACTCACGTGTGAAATTATGATGAGAAGTAAAGAAAAAGAAAAAGATACAACCAGTGACAAAAATAAGAGAAGTGATCTAGCCCTCAAAATCAGCTCAAGCAGTGAAAGCTCAGCTAGCTCAAAAGATGAAGATAATTTTGCGCTGTTCACAAGAAGATTCAAGAGAATGTATTAGAAAGGTGGAAGGAACTATAGAAATAATATTAAGAAGTTTTTCAGCTCTAAAGCTAATTTTCATTATAAAAAGGAGAAACATGAAGTAATCTGTTTTGAATACAATAAGCCTGGACATTACAAGACTGAATGCCTAAAGTTGAAAAAGAAGTCCAACAAAGGCAAAGCCAAGAAAGCTATGGTTGCTACATGGAGTGACAGTGAAAGCTCAATTTCAGGAGAAGAAGAGAAGTCAAATGAAGTTACAAACCTCTGTCTGATGGCTTTTGAAAGTGAAGAAATGAGCCAAGCTTAAATGAAGGAATCAGGAGCTGAAACTAATTCCTTAGAATAGCTCACACAAGAGGTACAATCTTCTAACTTTGTTTCTGATAATGATTTAGGTAATGCATTTGATGAGTTGTACATTAAATTTAAAAAACTTTCCAAGAAACACAAAAAGTTTAAGAAGGAACTCAAATCTGTTAAGTCAAAAAATGAGAAACTGCTTAATGATAAAGTTGAAACTATTTTTGCTGGAGCTTTACAAGCTAAATTTGATGATTTGAAAGAAAAAAAGAAACATACACGAGATTTGTTTGCACATGCATCTGAATATTTAAATAATACTGTTGGTGAAATTAGATTTCTAAAAAATAAGCTTGTTATGATCACAGAAAGAAATACATTTCTGGTGAGAACTAATGATGATTTACAAAAGAAAATTGAGAGTTTGACCAATGATCTTGAAAGATTCACAAAAGGAAGGCAAAATTTTGATATTTTATTGGGAAACCAATGGTTTTTAAATAAAAAATCGAGATTAGGCTTTACTAGATTTGTGAAAAATAGAAAATATGACTCTCACTTTATTAAAGAGGTTTCTTTAAGTCACACACATCTCACATGCTTTTATTGCAATAATAAAGGACATGTATCAAGATTTTGTGCTTATAAGAAAGGCTTTTCTAAAGCTAAATTTTTCTGGGTACTAAAATGTACCAAGCTATTTTCTAAAACTAACCCATCAGGACCCAAGATAGTTGGATACCTAAAACTATTTGATCCCTTGCAGGTCTGCCTCAAGAGCAAGAGTGTTCGAGAAAAATAGTACATGGATAGTGCTTGCTCTAGGCATATGACGGGTGAAAAGTCCAACTTCACCTAACTGAAGCTGAAAAATAGGGGATCCGTTAGTTTTAGAGATAACAGTAAAGAAAAGATAGTTGGCATCAGAACAGTTAGAGCTAATCCTTCCATTGAAGAGGCATCATTGGTTAAAGGTTTGAAGTTTAATTTGATAAGTGTCAGTCAGTTATGTGATAAGAATAGAAGAGCCATTTTTGAGCCTACCTACTGTGAAGTTCAATATATGCATGATAATTAAACATTGTTTGTTGGTGATAGATTTGAAAATGTATACTTGGTTGATTTTAAAAATTTGCACTGTGCATCTGCTTTATGTTTGGTATCGGTTGATGAAGATAGCTGGTTGTGGCATAAAAGATTAAGTCATGCAAGCATGAATCTGATTTCTAAGCTTTCTAAAAATAATCTTGTGAAAGGTCTGTCAAAGCTAAAATTTAAGAAGAATACTATTTATGATGCTCGTCAATTGGGTAAACAAACAAGGTCTTCATTCAAATCCAAAGGCATGATCTTAAATAGCAAACCATTTGAACTTTTGCATCTTAATTTGTTTGGACCAGTCACACCATCTAGTCTAGGAGGCAAGTCATATGCATTTGTTATATTGGATGATTATACTAGATATACTTGGACCCTCTTCCTAGCTCGAAAGGATGAGGCTTTTAACAAATTTGCTAGTCTTTGTAGAAAGCTTAAAAATCAGAAAGGATACATTTTCACAAGTCTTAAAAGTGATTATGGTTGAGAGTTTGAAAACAAACAGTTTGAAAAGCTATGTGATGAGTTTGGAATCAGTCACAATTTTTCAGCTCCAAGAACTCCCCAATAAAATGGAGTTATGGAAAAAAATAACAGAACCTTATAAGAGATGGCATGCCTAATGCTTAGTGAAGCTGATTTGCCAAAGTATTTTTAGGCTGAAGCCATAAATACAGCATGCTACATCTTGAATATAACATTGGTAAGATCCTCCTTGAAAAAGAGACCCTATGAGCTGTAGAAAAGTAAAAAGCCTAACATAAGCTATTTTAAGGTGTTTGGTTGTAAATGTTTTATTCACAACAACAAGAAAGATCAGTTATTAAAATTTGATGCAAAATTAGATGAAGGAATTTTCCTAGGCTATTATGATCAAAGTAGAGCTTACAGAATTTTTAACAAAAGAACCTTTGTTGTCGAAGAATTTATTCATGTTATCTTCAAGGAAACTAACCAAACTCTACCAAGTAGAGATGTTGCAGATAATTTTCTTGTAGGTACTGAAAGTTCCACGTCTGAACCAGCTGAAAAGATCAATGAACAAGCCCAAAAGAAAGAATCTGCTCCAAAAGAGAATGTTGAAGCTAATTTAGAAGATCAGTTAGGCTTGACAGAAGGAAGATTGCCAAAAAATGAAAATCAACCTAAAAAAGAAGACCAAACTGAAGAAAGATAGCATGATCAGCAACCCTTGCATCATAATCTACCCAAAGGATGGAGATATCATAAATACCATTCTAAGGAGAACATGCTGACCAGCCCATCTGACAAAGTGGTTACAAGAAGTAGATTCAAAAAAATGATGGGAAATGTAGCCTTTATGTCAAAGATAGAGCCAAAAAGCATAGAGGAATAATAAAAAGATGAAAATTGGATCATGGCCATACAGGAAGATCTAAATCAGTTTGACATAAATAATATATGGAAATTAGTCTCAAAGCCTAAAGATCACACTATCATTGGAAGTAAGTGAGTCTTCAGAAATAAGCTTGATGAGTATGGAAATATTATTTTAAACAAGGCTAGACTGGTTGCCAAAGGTTACAACCAAGAAGAGGAAATTGATTTTGATGAGACCTTTGCACTTGTGGCTAGACTTGAAGCAATTCAAATACTGTGTGTATTTGCTTGCTATAGAAACTTTAAGCTATTTCAGATGGATGTTAAAAGCACCTTCTTGAATGGGCATCTCAATGAAAAAGTTTATATAAATCAGCCCCCTGGCTTTGAGATACATGATAAGCCCAACCATGTGTACAAACTAACAAAAATTTTGTATGGTTTGAAATAAGCTCCTAGAGCTTGGTATGAAAGACTAAGTAAGTTTTTACTAAAAAATGGATTTATAAGAGATAAAGTGGATAAGACTCTTTTCATAAAAAATTAGACTGAAAATATTCTGATTTGTTTAGATCTATGTGGATGATATTATTTTTGGAGCAACTAAAGAATGCTTATGTAAGGAGTTCTCAGATTTGATGAAGAATGAATTCGAGATGGGCATGATGGGGAACTGAATTTCTTTTTGGGATTACAAATCAGAAAATTTAAGGATGGTATCTTCCTAAATCAGTTCAAGTATATGAAAGAAATGATGAAGAAATTCAAGCTCTCTGAAGCTAAAATTAGCAGGACACCAATGAGCATCACAATCAAATTAGACAAAGATGAGAAAGGTAAACAGGTAGACAGTAAGATGTATAGAGGTATGATCGGATCATTACTTTATCTTACTGCCAGTCGACCTGATATCCATTTTAGTGTCTACTTATGTCCGCATTTTCAAGCTAATCCTAAGGAATCTCACCTGATAGTTGTGAAAAGGATTTACAGGTATCAAGTAGGGACTCAAGGTCTTAGCCTATGGTACCCTAAAGATATATCCTTTGATCTTATAGAATATAGTGATGTTGATTTTACAGGAAGTAGAATGGACAGGAAAAGCATATCTGGAATTTGTCAGTTTTTTTATGGCGGATTAGTTTCATAGTTTAGCAAGAAACAGACTTCGGTTGCCTTGTCAACTACTGAAGCTGAATATATTACTGTTGGAAGCTGTATTGCTCAAATTCTATAGATAAAGCAAGAGTTGGAAGACTATGGATTGAGGTACTCTCAAATTCCTATCTATTGTGATAATACTAGTGCAATTAATTTGTCTAAGAATCTTATCATACATTATAGGATAAAGCATATTGAAATTAGGCATCATTTCATCAGGGATCATATGCTGAATGGTGATATGAAGCTAAGTTTTATGCCAACTGATATGCAACTTGCTGACATTTTCACAAAACCTTTGAATGAAGATCATTTTTTCAAAATTAGAAATGAATTAGGGGTCATCTAGTTAGATCCATAAATTAGCTTTTATTTTTTTAATTAAGCTATTTTGTTTGCAAAATAATTTATCTCCTCTCTGAATTATTATTGTTAATTTGGTTGTCCGTTAGTTATTATTAATCTTTTTAAATTGATTTGAAAAAGTACAGCTACAACTTGAAAAATTAGATTTACAATAATTTTCCTTTTGACCATTTATTCTTGAAAACACCACACACATTTATTTGCTTCTAAAATCATGTCAGTCATCATTTCTTATTTCCTTTGACACGTTAGCCTAAACTGAGACATTATTAGTGTCAGAACAAAAATAGAATAGGCACGTCTATTAATATGTAGTCATATTAATTGTCTGCATTGGAAAGGTTATAACTGCTAGATACTAGACTCTTCATTGACCATTGGATATTTTCCCTTTTCTCTCTCTTTCCATCAATAAATATCTATCCCTCTAAAACTTTTTTAAAAAAACCCTATTTTTTTTTAAAACTTAAACCCTCTCTCTCATAAAACCTCATCCACTCTCAAAACCTCATCATCTTCCTCACCAGATCAGACTTAAAAAGGGGAAAAAATTGAAAAAGAAGAAATCATGGAGGTCAAGAAATCGAAAGGGATTGAGTTAAAAATCTCTCATAACAAACTGATCCCACCAAAAATCATCGACTGGGAATTCTTTGAGTCTGATAATTACTGCTTAAAGGAATAATTCATGGCACAATATTGGATCAGCTTGATAAAAAATGATGAAGTTATTTATAAGAATCTTGTTCGGTAGTTTTATGGGTCTATAAAGGAAGTTGATTCTAAAGAATTTGAGGTGACTCTAAAGGGAAAAAAATACTCTATTTCGTTGGAGACTATTTTGAAGCTTTTAATATACCCAACCGTGGATCGAGGCTATCAAAGAAAGCCGATTTAAAGAAAATCAAGAGCTTTAAAGAGGAAGAATTTAAGAAAAAGATCTCAGGAAATCCAAAGATCAAGCTCAGTGAAAATGTAAGTTCTGCAACTTTGTCTCAAGATTTAAGAATTCTTCATAAGTTCATTACTTATTTTCTGGCTCCAAAGTTAGGAAGTCTTTACAATATAAATAGTGTAGAGTTGTGCTTAATGTGGCATGTGGTGAAAAAGAGAAACTTTAATCTATGCTATTTAATGATGGGTTACATGATGAGTATCACAAAATTAAAAGGCCTCCCCTATGCAATGATTTTGTACAAGCTATTCAAATTTTTAAAAATTAATTAGAAAGTGAAACTTTTAAAAAAGTTGAAAAGACCGAGATCATATCTGTAGGCGGCGGGATTCAGCGCGCGCCCAAGTGTTCGGCGACCACGGCACTGTGCGGGCTCAGGGCCCACTAGGAATACAACTTTGGGCCTTAATAAGCTTAGGTCGGAGAAAGGAGTCACCACCCGGGTGAAATCTGGCAACAATTTTACAGCAACTGGATCCTACGGAAGGAGCTCAGCAGCCGTCCTCAAATATTGGGTCCGAAAACTGGGTATGGGCTTTTTGAATGGCCCACCCGACCTTGCGATTAATTGGCCTCCGTTTATGTTTGATATTTTATCATTTTTAATTATTTAATTATCCCTTTAATTACATGCAATTGGACCTCAATCAAATTCCAAATTTTAGTTTTAGCCCAAGTTAATAATTAATCTAATTTCCATGTAATTTGGGTCTGATCTAAAAATACATTCATCCACACCGTTCAACATAAACAATCAAACAGATAATTAAAACAGCATGATAAAAACACATGCAAAGAAAAAGGGAAGAGAAAAGAGTTACAACCCATTTTATGTAAATAAAAAATAAATAAAGCACAATTTAAATAGACTAAAGCCTAAAATTAAGTTTGGTAGCCCCGTGGGCTATCTAATGTGTAAGCCTGCAACATAAATCATAAATTAAATTTTCCAAATAATAATAACAATAAACAACCTACAAAAAAAATATTAAAAGAGTTAGTACAAAATAAAAAAATAATCAATAATCAAATTCTATTTAGATTAATCAAAAGAAAGATTAAATCTAAAATTAATTTAAAATGTCCCACAATATCAAATAACTCAATTAAATCAGCAAATAATTATTTAACTAAAATTTAAATCATGCATATTTAATTAATAAAATCAACATTAATAAAAATAAAAACAAAATAAAAATATTGCACAAAGAGTAAACATGCCAAATATAAAATCACAACTAAAAATTTAACAAATAAATAAATCAAAGAAATAAATAAAAAAAATACTAAATAAATAAAAATTAACAAAATAAAAAAAAATAACATTTAACGTCAACAGTGCCAGTACATGGCACTGTTGATGAAAAGGAAAAAAGTTTAGTTGATGGACCAAATTTTCCAAGAATGGCAACAGTGCTTGGTATGGCACTGTTGCCGTATGTATGTATATATATATATATATATATATATATATATATATATATATATATATATATA
>CATIWO010875915.1:0-18505 GCA_949673435.1 Macaranga tanarius | reverse complement strand
CGGTGATTACAATCTGACGTGGCAGCCGAAATTTCTATCGGTGTTCCGAGTTGCCAAGATTTATAAGTTGGTGTTTTATTTTGCCAAGTTTAAAAAGATATGATTAAATCGCTAAAATCGCTAAAGGTCATGTTTTTTTTTGCAAATAACCCTTAATATAATATAGTCTTTAGTCTACTCAAACAAAAAAATCTATAGAGTACTTGGTTGTTGTAGATTTTTTATGTTTTCTTCTATTGTTATATGAAGCAATTAGTTATAGAATTCTTATGACCATTTTGTAATTTTTACAAGATGAGAGGAGCAGGAAATTTGAGTTTGTTTGTATCTTGGCATGTCGATGCCAAGGTTGTTGTGAGGCTTGAAAATACATATTTCAGGCCTTTTGTTGACTTTAATTATTTTACGCAAAATTCTTTTTTAGATGTTATTGCTAGAAATTATATAAATTCACAATTTACATGTGGTGATATTACATTATATTTAGGATTAGAGAACATTTACTTTTTTATGTGGCCTACCATTATTGGGGATTATGATTACCTCACTCTTTGTATAGAGCTATTAAGAACAGATAATACTAAAAGAAATCCAAGAAATGATACTTTAAGAAGTATTTGGTTAAAGAGGGAGTTTGAAAATGTCCGGCAGGACATTGAAGTGGATGATGAAAGATTACATCCATATGTCCGTGCGTATATTATTTTCATCTCGGATAGTGAGAAATCCATTTTCCCTATTTTGTATCTAGCTCTCATGAGAGACATTAGTGTTGATACTTTGAATGGCTTTGCATGGGGCGCTGCCCTATTTACAAAGCTGCACTCGAGTCTTAGTGACAGATTAAAGAACTTTAAAGGAGCTAGCTGGATTTTGGAGATATGTTTTATAGTATTTTTCTTATTAACTACTTTTTAATTATTTTAGTTGGAAATTATTATTTTTTTCTTTTAGATTTCTTTTTTCGGAGCGCATTCGCTTGATTAGGCTAGAATTATCGGACATACTTGATCTTATCCTTAAGCATTTTCCTTCTTTTATAGAGTGGGAAAATTCTTCCATGATCGATCAAAGAATTCCCATGCTAATGTGAACTGGGAGCAAATTTTGTTAAAGATCCATGATGATGAGGTAATTCTTTTTGATGAAAAAATTTTAAAATTAATTTTTTAAAATTGACTTTTTAAAGAAATTCTAACATTTTGATGAAAATATTGTAGAATGTGGAGTGGAGGCCTTATAATAGGTTCAATCTTGCGAGCCAGAGAATATTTTATTCTCGAGTGATAGTATTTGATTATGATATCATATACTATATATCATAGGTCGGATTTAGTGTCTCCACAATTGGAAATTCATAATGTAGATGAATCCCATTTGACAAATATGATTCCTCTGAGGACGAAGTCCAAAATGGGCCATTTAGAAAGGATGTTGACATAGTATTATACTACCTATATTTTGGAGTGGCATATGTAGAGGTACAGTAGTTATATATCAGACAACTCTGAAAGTAAATAAAACTTTTTAGTTATTATTGATTTTTAATTTCTAATTGTAAATTCTTATGCTAACTTAAGTTATAATTATAGATTTTATTCTTCTTGCCATTTCACATCCGCCCGCACTGCTACCTGAGCTTCATGGAGATCATATTTAGCCTCCTCCTCAGCATCTTTTGACTCCTTAGCCTCCTCCTCAGCATCCTCCTGCTCCTCAGCCTCCTCCTCAGCATCCTCATCCCCGGTCTCTTGATCCCCAGCAACCTTCTGATCCCCAACCTTTTGATCTCCAGCCTTCTAATCCCCAACTTTCACATTCTGATGATCTTCCTCAGCATTCTTCTCATTTTAGAGAATTTTCTCAACCTTGTACTCAACTTACTCATCAACTTGGTAATGGAAGTTGTTTTAAAATTGAGTTATATTTTTATTTTTATTTACTTTTAAACTATATATTCTCTGTATTTTTAGTAGATGAAGAATATGAAGAGCATCATCAACCTTCGCATGATGATGTTAAGGAGCAAGAGCAAGTTGATATTGTCAGGGAGCAAGAATAACTTAGTAATGGAAGTTATTGTTAAATTGAGTTTTATTTTTATTTACTCTTAAGCTATATATTCTTTGTATTTTTAGTAAATGAAGAACAAGAACGAGTTGAACATGAAGAAGAGTAGGAAGTTGCTATTGAGAAGCAAAAAGCTCTCATTATTGAGCAAGGAAGTCACCATAAGTGGGCAATCACATAAAGGCAGGGCAACGTGACAACATAGAGCGGCTAAATGGATTTTATTATTGAAGAGATAAAGCTAACGCCATGTCCACCTCTGCACCACATGTTGTGGGATTATTAGTCATCTAGACTCATCATATTTTATTGTGAACTGTAATCCAACTACAGGAACTTCTACTAATGTATTACTATTGTGGTTCTTTTTCGCTCTGTTCATTTTGAGTTCATCTCTGCCCCTTCTAACAGAAAATAATAATAATAATAATAATAATAATAATAATAATAATAATAATAATAATAATAATAATAATAATAAAATCAAATCCAGTTATTAGTAAATTGAAATAAATTTTATTTTAATTAATAAAATAATATTTTAAAAATTTATAAATAATTATTTCAATTCAGTAAAGTTCCATAAAATCATCTTTTTCTTAATATTTAAATTAGAGTGCCAATAAAATTAAAATTATATTATAAACTCCATATGAAGCGACGGCCAATTAGGCCCTGTGGGCCTATACCACCCTGTTGTGTTGGACGCTTTTGTTTAATTTACTGGCCTAATACTCTGCACTCCTGTTTGATCTTTTGCACGGATAATCATTTTAACTTGATAAAAATAAATTTTATTAATATTTGTCAATATTATTAAGATATTTAATAATATTTTTATTAATTTAAATAAAGCTATTTAAACGTCTAAATTAAATAAAATATTTATATATAATATTTTTAATAAGTTGATGGATCAAAATATTTAATTTGTAAATTACGGAAGCAAACTCATAAAGTACAAGTTCAGAAGACTGCTTATACATTAGGCCTTTAAATGATTAATTGACCATTTTTTAAATATGATATTTTATTAAAATTTCAAAAATATATATAACAAAATTATAAAAAAAATACTAATATTTAAAATATTTTAAATTACTGAACTCTTTTTTCTTATCTTTTTTCTATAGACATTTCGCATGGAAAAGGATCATTCAGTAATCCATATAAACTACGGTGCCTGGAAATTGACAGGAAATATATATATGAGATTTTTCCTTTCCCTGCCGTGTTAGCTAATGCTAATTATTATTAATTATTTTTATTTTTAATGTATATATCAATCAATATCAAGCATAAGGAATCAACGTCCTCTACTTGCATAGTAATTTTATATTGTCAACAATTTTTTTAAAATTTAAGGACAAAAGATTATTATTATGATTTCTTCTTGGATTTGTTTTATTATTTAATGATCAATCTCTTAAATTAAGTTGAAAATTCAAAACTAGTCAAATGGTTGAAACAAAGTCTTGCTAAGGACACTTAGGTAAAATACCAAAATAATTTTTTGATCTTAAAACAAGGTTCATTGCTAGTCATTTCTATGAAAACTCCATGGATGATTCTTATGTTATCAAAAACAGATAACATGTAAACAAATTTCATTAAAAAAAAATGTAATGTCTATTGCACACGTTGGAATTATTCTATTTAAATTAGAATAACAGATGATCAGGAGAATAATTTAGCAGTCAAGACTTAACAATTTGTGTAAAAAATGTTTAGAATTTACATCAAGTATGATTTTGGAGAGCAGTTGCTGAGTTTAAAACCAATTAGTGAAATGAACCAGTGAACTTAATTTGATCATTTTAATTTGGTTTGGTTAAAACCAACCAGTGAATTGAACCATGTTTGCTTTATTTGATTTGATTTAATTGAATAATTACTTGAAATACGTTTTGTAATTAATTTTATAAACAGTTAGAATATATTTTGTGAATGTATTATAAATTATAATTATTTAACATAATTTCTATATTAGTGTACTTCATCCTATAAAAAAAAAAAACTAGATCAATTAATTTAATTCAGATAAAATAATTTAATATATAATTTCATTTGTTTTATTTGATTAATTATCAGATGCTTACCCTTTAAGTTGTAGCATCAAATCAAAGAAAAAACTATTATTTTAAGTTATAGCATCGAATCAAAGAAAAAATTATTTTATTGTGTTATTAATTCATGCTTGAATCAATCTAAAGTAAAGTAGTATTATCATTAAATACTTGTGGTAATATCTACTTGCCATTATTTAAAAACTTAAAACTGCAAAGTATGCATATACGTGTGAAACTTGTAATATAAATTACGAGTACAGGTTGCACCAATATTTGTCCTCATTTTATTTTAAAACTAATAAGTTTGATGATAATGACTTTGAGCATGCGGACAATTTTTTACCCTAAAAATTCAATTAATAGGTGTGCAAGGTACGGGACAATTTGGTAGATTAAATTATTGATAATTCTCAGTTGCAATTTTTTTTTAAAAAAAATAAAATCCTCATAGAAATTTAAAGAAAAAGTGATAGCTCCTAGGAGATTGCTGTTTTAATATATATAGTGATAGTAACATTTTAAATCTCCATTTTTTGTTTCAAAGATGACATTGTATATATCCAAATTATAACAACAATAATCTTGATTAAAATAGGCAGCCATTTTTACTATTAATTACCTGTTCATGACAGATCAGTATCACTTTCTATAATTAATAATTAATTCCTCAACCTTCATTATTTGTATCTTTTTTAATTTTTTTGAGGTTGATTATTTGTACCCTTAATAAATAATAATTTATATGACTACAATGAGGGTCTTTTTTCTCAGTGTTTATTTTTTCCTTTGGAAACAAGCGGGGGAGGGAAAAAAATATAGTAATGTACATAGCAAAAGACAATCTTCTTGCTTTTTTAAATGCAAATTGAAAGTAGATTAATAACCTAAGCATGCAAGGACGGTCTATGTTGTCCTTTTAATTTATTAATCGGTGCATAATTTTCTACATCTACATTAATTTATGACTTCTTTTTGTTTTATTGTGGCAGCAACTTATATATATGGGAATTACATTGTCTAGAAAATGTGTGATTGATTACAAGGCTTCAATATCACTACTTGTATGAACAAGTGGAGAATATTGAATTGAGATCTCATATATACAATATATTTATATGATCTCATTTATTTAATTTAAAATTAGCAGTGGAAATCATATTATCTTAAAAAATTATTTAATACATAAAATTTAAGTTTAAAATTTAAATATAAAATAAGTCATATTTAATATGAATACATGATGATTAAAACTGGAGAAAAAAAAATAGTTATTTACTATTAACATTATAACTTCTTTACTTGTATATTACATGATCAAGAATTTGTACATTATCCTTGTTTATATAGCCAATATTGAAAGGATGGTGAAGAAAATTCCACCAATGTCATAAGGATGGAGACACTGAATTCAAGAGGATTAGGTTAAGCTAAGAAGCAACCCAATTTTTCTTGGTCCCCAAATCCAGCTACTAACAGAATGTTTCAAAGATCACACAGAAATGAAAGGGATAGAAGAAATGTGCCTCATTGTCAATCTTGTGGGGCTTAATTGCTTATTTTCTTTTCAATGTTTGTCCTCAATTGCAATTTTTTATATGTTTTTTTGAGAATCAATTTTTTATATGTTAATTTCAAAGAGTAAAGTCTTTTTGGGGAATTATTTTTTTCTACAAAAACAGTTGTATGAATCACTCCCAAATCAAACGTAGTTTACTATTTTATAATTTTTTTTTTCTAAATTAGTTAAATCAGGTGACACCTAAATTTAATATTTTAAAGTCTAAATTCCAATTAAATTCAATCTAAATCTAACTCCCCACGCGGGATGAATACGTTTAATTAGGAATTTTTTGGAGGTAAGCCTAACCAGGCTTGGCTACCTGAACAGTCTCAATAAATTGCATAAAAACATTAATTAAACAAATATGTTAGTAGACATTAGCATAAGTGGTTTTTTTATACATTATATTTTAAAATTAATTATTATTTTAGATAAATTATTTAATGTTATGTAAAAAATAGTTATACTTAATATTTTAATATTTTTATTACTTGTCTATAGATTAAAATACATGTATAATTTATAAATTAAAATAATGAATTATGATTAAAAATTAATGTATATATGTATATAAAACTAAAACATTAACATGTTGATATATGAAATTTATTTAGTGTATAGTGGATAAGGCTTCAAACTTCAATATCTTGAAAGATATATATTAGCAATTGGCAATTATTTTCAAAAAAAATACATTCAAGATAAAATAAATATTTATGAAGAATTTTTTTTTTTCAAGTAAAAGAAGTTCCTTGACATTGTAAATTCATAAATTGTATTTCTTTTATAAATTTTATTATATATTAATCTACATATCGCGCTAGGCATAAAAAAAATTTATTTTAACACATTGGTCGGAATTGGGACCAAAAAAATTTATCATTTACGTAAAATTATTAGTTTGTAAATTTTGCTATAGATGTATATATATGTAGATAGAAATAGAATAAAATTTAAAATTAATTGGGTTAGAGTTATCCATTTACATATTTAAATATGATTCGTTAATAATATTAATTTTATCTGTTAAGCACTGCTTTTTTTATTCATATAAAAAAATCGTAATATATATAAAAATAGATAAATTTATCAAAAATTCCTTTCATACTATTTTATAAAAATTATTATAAAATTGATTATTATATTTTTTTTACTAATTAAGCCATTATTTATTTATTTATTAAAAAGGATTTGAAGATTGTTAGCTAAAATCCAACTCTTATTTTTTTCTAAAAGAATTTCATTCTTTTACTATATATTATGTGTTAACTGTAATTTGTTTATTAAAACATTAAAATGCTTAATTCTAAACTAACAGCTGAGATTATTTTCTAAATCAATAGAAGTTGTGTTCCATTGGCTGATTTTGAGGAAGTGACTGTCCCACCTTTTTGTGTTGTGTAATTATGTTTTTAAGTTTTTTTTATTAGGGAATAAAAATAGAACACATGACTAGTTTTTTTTTTTAAAATATATATATTGATAGAATACATAGCTTTTAACTACATTAACGAGAGACCTAATTGTAAATTAGTAGATAATAAAAATCACACAGCCAAATAATTAAATTAGAAAATAAAAACAACCAACATATGTTGAAATTAGCTGGTATAAGGAGCTAGATGTTAAGCGATGTCTCGAGTTTAAATTGTGATATATACAGTTATATTAATTAGTAATTAAAATTTTTTTACCATTTTTATAATTTTACCCTGATCAAACTGAATTATTTAAAGTTTAATGAGTTTCAAATAGTAATGCTTCAGAAAAAAATTAGAAAATAAAAACAAGTATATGAATATTGTAAGATATACAAGTACACCAAAAGAAGAGATCAAGCTTTTTCAAAGATCGTCAATTTGACCACTAATAGTTTGTTGAAAATTTACAACAAATTGCATAGGTTTGGCTAACTAATTTATTAGATTTTTTTTTTATATTATTATTATTACAATAGCCATATATATAAAATTTAGCATTATTTATAATATATATGAATTAATATTGTTGAATGTAACAAATTATTAATAAAATAAAATAAAATGAACTTGTTTACTAGGGGAATATAAAATGATATTATAAATTTTTTTTAATCACATGTTTGTCAAAAATAAGTATATTTTTATATAAAAATAAAAAGTCATTATACATTATAAATTTCATGTATAAGAGTCGGCATGTTCATAAATTCTTAGTTGGAATTTATATTACATATAAATTCTAAAAAAAACTATAATAATTTTATATTAATTATAATATAAACTTGATATAATAAAAAAAATATGCCTTAGTTGCAAAATCTTACCAACCAATCAACAAACTAATAAAACATTTTACTTGTAAGACAGAGACTTTCTTTTATTGACGAGGTATAAAACATTTTAATGCATTTTAATAGTATATCACAAATTCTACTATTCTAAGAAATACTATTAGCATAGTGAAAACAATGTTTTGTCAAAGGATAATTAAACAGTGTGTCACTGTTAGTAACATTTTATAAAAATATCTTTGAGGTATTTTAAAATTATAAAATAATAAATAAATAAATAAATTATAAAATATAAGTTTTTAAATCATAATACAATTGATTCATTAATTTTTTTTTGACAATAACAATAATTTTATTCATACAAACCAGTAATATATCGATAAAAACATTAATATAAATCTGCTAAAAACTATTAAAGAATAAAACTGTGAAATATTCACATTTCCAAAATTAATAGCATAATAAAACGGCTCAAAACCTATACATTTAAAAATTCTATAATGACTAAAATACCTATGACTTTAGTGTTGCAATATACTGACGACCATAATCGCATTTGATATCCCTGTTTAATCGAATATGCTTTATTTGTCTAATTGCCCACACACAAAAAAACACCACAACAAGATGACAAAAACCAAATGCCGCAATAATACGGCGAAACCACAAAAACAAACAATAACAAACCTAGATTTATGTGGAATACCCATTTATTTTATAATTTAATTGGTAACAAAAATGTATAGAGATGTGATTTTAGACCAAAAAGGGCCAAAAATACCCTTCTCTACTAACAAAAAGGAAAAGTAAGAAGAAAAAAAGAGAAAAGTTAAAGAGAAAAAGAGACAGAGATGCTAGAATTTTTTTGAAGTTTTTAGATTTCATTATTTTAATTAATTATCCAATTAAAGTTGATAAATCCTGAATTATTATATAACCAGTCTTGGATCTACGCGTTGTACGAAATATTTATAAAATAAGTTTTGAATATTAAGGTCAAATTCACAGTATGTATGTGTAAATAAAATTATATATATATGAAGAGTACAATATGTGAAAAAATTAATCCAATCTTGAAGAGTATGAATTGAAAAATCTTTGACATACAGTTGATTACCTTAAAGCCTGAATCCAACGTAAAAGCTGATAGAATTGCACAGTTTCATAGTTCTACCATCCATACAAATCTCATGAACAATGCAGAATAAACACACATTACTACAGTGTAAATCACAAATTGTAACTATGCATATTATAAGGCCATCACTATGAAATGTCTGCCTAAAAATCTTAGTATTTTCTTATAAGAACATAGACCTGCAGCCACGTTTCCAGATATTATTTTTGAAAATTTCTTTCAATCCATAAATGCCTCTCAAATCAGCAAAGATCCTATGTTCAGAATAGAGGAACTTGTTATTATTTAATCCATGGAAGTTTCAAGAAAAAGAATATAAAATAATTAATTTATGATATAAACATTAATCAAGAAACTTAAAAATTTGCATATGTAATTAAGTAATATCTCATTGCTTGCATGTAGGGGTGGCCACGGTCCATGAACCGGTCGGTTCTGGTTCGGAACCGCCGGTTCACGGTTCGACTTAAGGTGGAATCGAACTGGAATCGGCTTAACCCCGATTTTGGGCCGGTTTCAAACCGGCCGATTCCGGTTTATAGTTCTGGTTTTTTTGGTTCAGTTTTTATGCACTGTAAAAAAGTTGTATTATTTTAGAAAATAAAATATATCACGAGTAAAAGAAAATTATGTAAAATTTTATAAAGAGTTATAACTTGCATTTTTTGAATCTTTGATATAATTTATTTTTTTTCATAAAATGAACCAGAACCGACGGGTTTCGGAACCTGAACCGGCCGGTTCCGAACCAAAACCGCCGGTTTACTGTTCCAGAGTGGTGGAACCGGCCTTGAACCAGTCCCACCCTCGGTTCAGGGCCGGTTCAGCCCGGTTCCGAATTTGACCGGGCCAGTTCCGGTTCGGTTCCGGGCCGAAACCGGCCCTTGGCCACCCCTACTTGCATAATCTATTTCTTCTATCAACCATGTCCGAATGAACACCTCAGACACATTTCTCTCTCATAGGGGAAAACTGCAATTGCAAAAATATAGAAATTAAAGTTGAATTCTTTAATACAATGACCACTTCAGTAACTTAAACAACATAAAGAGAAGTGAAGTGAAAAAGCGAGTAGTGAAAAAGAAAAAGTCCTATCTAACGTAAATTCATTTCACCAATAAAAGAATCTCCAAATTAGCAGGATGTATACTGATACTCTTTTTTGAACGATATATACTGATACTTGTATATATATATTGACACATATCATCCTTAATCAAGAAGTCCTAGCTAATTGGATCAGTCTTTCCTATTAATTTCTGCAAAGAGAAATTGAACAGGATTTTAAAAAGCAATTATGTAACCTGACAGATTGTTGCAGCCATCAAATGGTGTTCCCAATAAAGCTAGTCTCACCAACAATTAATTTACTTTCTCAGGACTATTTATGTTATATGTTATAGTCACACCTTAATGAAAAGATAAAAATAACACCCTAATGAAATTTAAAAGATTAAAAAAACTAACCTTTGAATTACTAAATGAATCCAGCAGCCATAAAAAAGAAACCTAATTTAATCAGAATGAAACTTAATTTAATAAAAATAATTTGAAAAAACCCAGAAATAATCCAATTATATATGATAAAAAAACAGAAGATAATCTAAAAATATAAGTTTTTTAATTTTTGGAAAAAAAAGCATAGCATTAAAATCAAAATTCAAACAATTTTTTTTTTTTAATTGCAAAGAATCAACAATCAAATAATTAAGTATTCAGAAATTTAAAAAATTAAAATTTTTTTAATTCAAATGCCAAACTTCAGTGCTTTAGTAATAGTAATATAGAATATTACCTCTCTAAGATGCAAAAGCTTATCTCTACTGTTTAACACTCTCTTACGGACTTCAAACTTTCAAACTCCAATCTAAAATTAAAAAAAAAAAAATTAGAAATGTGTCAATTGATATTTACTAAACTCAAACTGGAAAAAAAAACTTAAACTCCATATTAGAGTAGCAACGGAAGCAATAGGCGAATGCAAACAAATACACACACAATAGCAAAACAAAGTAAACAAGACTAGACACAAAAATTTACGTGGAAAACCTCAATATGGGTAAAAACCATAGGTAGAGTAGGAGAGATTTCACTATGACTGTAAAAATAGCGTATAAAGAGTGTTTAGACAGCTAACAATGATGAATAGTCCGAATTCCTTTAACCCTAAATTGATACAAGGTTTATTTATAGAGTTTGTGGAGAGAAAATAGGAGAAAAATACTTCCCAAACAGATTTGGACACCTATGGTCACTACACGGGCGTGTCTCGACCCGTGTAGCCTTCTGGAGTGAAAATGGAGTCGAAATACGGCCTGGAACACGCCCGTATTCCTGCCCGTATACCTTTCTGGACAAATTGGCAAGTTCCAACGCGGCCAACAACACACCCGTGTCCCTGTCCATGTTCACAACACACCCTGAGACACACCCATGTCTCTGCCCATGTCTGCTTCCAACATGTAAAATATATACAAAACTCGTTCAAAATACCCAAAACTTGTCCAAAGTACGAAGCCAACATGTCTCCCATCAAAATTCATGTCACAAACACAACAATCTCCACCTTGACATGAATTTCCAAGTATCAATTCAAACCTAAACACTCATAACGCGAACAACAACATAAACTCCACCTCTTCCATCATGCCCCCCAATGGGCACTACCCAACGAGAATGTGAAAGACCAAACAAGTCCAAGCAATGCAAAAACTTAGACAAAGGAAGTGATTTAGTCAACATGTCAGCAGAATTATCATGTGTACTGACTTTCTCCACAATAACATCACCCCTTGTAACAACATCTCGTACAAAATGATAGCTAACATCAATGTACTTAGTCCTCTCATGGAACATCTGATCTTTGGTGAGAAAAATAGCACTCTGACTATCATAAAACAACGACATGAACTTCTAATCATCACAAAGCTCTCTAAATAATCCCTTCAACCGAATGGCCTCTCTAACAGCTTCAGTAATGGCCATATACTTAGCCTCTGTGGTAGACAACGTAACTGAAGCTTGCAATGTTGCCTTCCAACTAATAGCACAAACACGTAACCGGTCAATGATCTCCTCTTGTTAAGATCACCGGCATAATCTGAATCCACAAAACCAACAACCCCATCTCTACATCTCCCAAAATACAAACACACTCCCGAAGAGCCACGCAAGTAGCGAAGGATCCATTGAACTGCTTTCCAATGCTCTTTCCCCAGATTAGCCATGTATCTACTAACTGAACTCACAGCATGCGACAAATTCGGATATGTGCAAATTGTTGCATACATAAGGGAACTAACCGCACTAGAGTAAGGGACTCGAGTCATGTACTCGATCTCATCATCTGACTGTAGATACAATAAAGCTGAAAGCTTAATTTATAAGGCCAATAGAGTACTTACAGGTTTACAATTGTGTATATCAAACCTTCGCAAAACCTTCTCAATGTACCCCCTTTGACTAAGATACAACTAGCTAACCTTTCTATCTCTCACAATCTCCATACCAAGGATCTTCTTTGCCTTACCTAAATCCTACATCTCAAATTCAGCACTCAACTGAGATTTGACCTTTCTAATTTCTTCTTTATCTCTAGCTGCAATTAACATGTCATCAACATAGAGAAGAAGATAGACAAAAGACTCATCATGGTTCTTCTTAAAATAGATAAAAATATCATAGTTGCAATGTCTAAATCCATGTATAGTCATAAAAGCATCAAACCTCTTGTACCATTGCCTTGGAGATTGTTTCAACCCATAGAGAGATTTCTTCAATAAACATATATGGTCCTCCTTTTCTGAAGCAATAAAACCCTCTGGCTACTACATGTAGATGTCCTCCTCAAGCTCTCTATGTAAGAATGCCATTTTGACATCCATTTACTCTAGCTCAAGATCATGCCTAGCAACAATCCCAAGTAAAGCTCGAATAGAGCTATGTTTCATAACAGGAGAGAGCACATCAGTGTAATCCACACCCGAAATCTGACTATAGCCTTTAGCAATAAGTCTCACCTTGTATCTAGCAATATCAATACTCAGAGTGCCTTCTTTCCTCTTGAACACCCACTTACACCGAACAACCTTTTTGCCTTTGGGTAACTTCACTAACATCCATATGCTATTTTTGTGTAGAGATTCCATCTCCTCATGCATGACAATCAACCACTTTTTTGAATCCACACAACTGATTGCCTCCTTATAGGTAGATGGTTCCTCACCGACATCAATATCTTCAGCCATATTTAACGCATAAGCTACCATATCTGCTTCAATATACCTTTGTGATGGTTTAATGGGCCTCCTAGGTCTGTCCCTCATAATAGAGTACTGAAATATAGTAACCTCCTTAACCTCAATCATCTCTGTACCCTCATTTGGTGTGGATTCTTCCCCAAACGGAAACTCCACCTTAATGTTTATTTTCTATTGCTGCACATACTCATCACACTTGTCTCTAGAAGACTGGTTACTAAGCATAGGAGTTTCATCAAAGATTATATTACGACTCACAATAATCTTACTCAACTCGGGACACCAAAGCTTATAACCCTTAACACCAGACATATAACCAAGAAAAATACATTTTCTAGATCTAGGTTATAATTTACCATTATCAAAATAAGCATAGGCAGGACAACTAAAAATTCTTAGATCAAAATAATTTAGAGGAGTACTAGACCATACCTCTTCCGGAGTTTTCTTGTCTATCGCCATTGAGGGAGAATGGTTTAGAAGAAAACAGGCTGTTACAGCAGCTTCAGCCCAAAATGACTTCGGTAACCCAGAATTATAAAGCAAACACCAAACTTTCTCCATCAATATTCTTCTATTCATGCATTCAGCCACACTATTCTGTTACGGAGTATCCAGAACTATCAAATGCCTAATAATTCCCTCGGTCTGACAAAATGAGTTAAACTCACTCGAACAAAACTCCAAACCATTATCAGTGCGGAGACGCTTCACTTGCTTTCCAATCTGTTTCTCAATCATGGTCTTCCACTGCTTGAAAGTGACAAACACCTCACTCTTATACCTCAAAAAGGACACCCAAACTTTCATTGAGTAATCATCAATGACCGTCAATATATAGCGTGCACCACCCTTAGTAGGAACTTAGAATGGCCCCCAAAGGTCTGAATGAACATAGTCTAGTGTCCCTTTTATGCTATGAATACCCTTACTGAAACTCACCCTTTTCTATTTCTTAAACACGTAGTGTTCATAAAACTCCAAATTCCCAATCCGACCATCTATTAGTCCTCTTTTGCTCAACTCAGTTAGACCATTCTCATTCATATGGCCTAATTGCAAATGCCAAAGTGTAGTTTTATTCAACTCAAAGGAAGTGATGGTTGCATCACCTATAATAGTTGAACCCTCCAAGATGTATAACTTAGCGTGCCTCAAAAACCCCTTCATCACAACGAGAGAGCCCTTTGTGATATTCAATACTCCACCTCCACCTGAATAATTGTAACCTTCACTGTCGAAGGTAGAAACTGAAATAAGATTTCAGCCCAAATCAAGAATATTCCGAACACCCTCAAGTGTTCTGATGATCCCATCATACATCTTAACTCTGACCATTCCAATGCTAACAATCTTATATGGGGCATCATTCCCCATCAAAATAGTCCTCATATCTCTCAGTTCATAGGTTGTAAACCATTCTCGATTGTGAATCATATGAAATGTGCAGGCGGTGTCCAAAATCCAGTCATGTGTTGAATTGACCCTACTGTCAGAGATAATGAGAAGATCACCTTGATTGTCCAAATCTTTTACATCTTCAATAACACTGGCCTCACTAGAATTTTTTAGTTTTTTTACCCTTTTTATCACCTCTCTCAATCTTATTTTTCAACTTAAAATACTCAGCCTTGACATGACTCTTCTTCTTGCAGTAATAGCACTTCACGGTCTTGCTCTTTAACTTAGACCTTCCCCTATTCTCTTCCCCACTTCTCTCAGTCATCCTTCCCCTAATAACAAGACTCTCTCTATGAGTCTCCGGGTTAACCACCAACTGTTTAACTTACTCTTTGGAATACAATGCCTCATAAACATCTTCAAGAGAGATTTTCTCACAGTTATACAATAGAGTCTTAACAAAATTCCTATAAGATGGAGGTAAGGAATATAAAAAAATCAAAGCTAAGTCCTCATCCTCAACCTTAAGCTCCATACTCTCTAAGTCAGAGACAATATCCTTAAACATAGTTAAATGATCCTCAAGGGACGTACCTTCCACCATACGATGAGAGTACAAATGCTACTTTAGATGCATCTTACTAGGGAGAGATTTCTTTATACATATCTGCTCCAACTTCGCCCACAACGAAGCTGAGGTCTTCTCCTTCATTACATCCTGTAAAATAGTGTTCGATAAAAACAAATGTATTTGTGTCAAGGCTTTACGATCTTTACGCTTCTTTACATCATCTGTCCATGACACGGGCATATGTTTAAACCCCAAAATACAATCATCTAACTCTATCTGAGCAAGTACGGCTCGTATCTTAACCTACCATAATGTGAATCTTGTGCTACGATCCAATAAAGGAATATCATACTTCAACGATGCCATTGTTTAAATTAGACAATGCTAAGATCAAACCCAGAAAGAATAATATTTGCTCTGATACCAGTTTGTTAGAGTCACAGCGGAAGCAATAGGCAAATGTAAATAAATACATACACAATAGCAAAATAAAGTAAACAAGAATAGACATCAACCCCAATATGGGTAAAAACCACGGGTAGAGTAGGAGAGATTTCACTATGACTGTAAAAATAGCGTACAAAAAGTGTCTAGATGGCTAACAATGATGAATAGGCCGAATTCTTTTAACCCTAAATTGATACAAGACTTATTTATAGAGTTTGTGGAGAGAAAATAGAAAAAAAATGCTTCCCAAATGGATTTAGACACCTCTGGTCAAAATTGTACAATATTAGTATTGTACAGGATATGAGTGTTGAAATTGACCCATCAGGTTTCAGCAGACCCCATTTGATATAAGATTTCCTGTATTTACCCAATAATAAGGAAAAAAAACTCAGTAATATCCTTGACAGATGCTATATGAAATGGCAAAAGAACGTGTAATAGAATAAAATAAGTAAAAAGTAAAGTAAACTATGACATAGTAGGTAACAAAAAAGTTGACTCATGAACTCAAAAAGCAGTATGTGGTGTCTCTGTGCCGTGTGTGTGTTAATTATTCAAAAAGAAAAAAAAGTAATATGTGACTAATCTCTAAATATTATGATATAATAGCAATTAAATGCATTTCTAATACATAGTATCTACAAATACTCCTGCAACGTTATATCAAGTACAATAGAAGATTAACAAATACCCTATAATTTAAGACGAACAAAGAGCAGCATCATTAAAATAAAGATTCTCTAAAACCCGATTTCAAAAAAAAAAAAAAAAAGAAGAAGAGGAGGGAAGCAAGGAAGGTAGCAACGGCTATTGGTGAAGGCGAGAAGATGAGGAGGAATGATCGAAGAAGAGGAGAAAAAACAAAATATAAATATAGATAGATAGAATAGGGTTTTTTTTTTAAATTTTTTCAATTGAAATATATTGTGAATTTTTAGAATTCAACATATAGGCATTTAGAGCTGAATGCTAAAATATGAGAAGTGACACGTGATAAAATTTGAGGTTAATGATTTTAAGGCTAAGAATTTAATATACACTACTCGTGTATCCACGTTGTGCGGACTGCTTATTAATATATTATGTATTTATTTTTAATATATTTTATTGTTAAAAATTAAAATAATCTCTGAATAAATAAAAATAATATATATATATATAATTTGCTTTAAACTCTAAATGTCTCAATGTGTCTGTCATATATTTGACTTTTATTTGCATATGCTTATACAATAGGAGGGCCTCTTTTAAGTTGCCATTTTTTACAATGCTCATTGATCAAAAAGCCATCAAGTCTAGCAATTAACTTTTAACTACCATTTCTGAATACAAACCCATAGCACATTGCAAATTTCCCAACTTGCAATAGCCATCAAAAAACCCTGCATTATGCACAACAAATCATATCAAATTCATTGTCAGCGTATGTTAACTTTTGCATGCCAATGACAGACAGCGTAGCAGGAATTCGTCGCTCCAGAGCGAACTGTATTTGGGCCTCATGTTCATTATTTAGGGCAAATGACAAGGTAATAACTTCTTTGTCCATTAAGTACTCACCACAGCTAGCCACTTTATAGCAAAGATCTAAAACTACACTTGTGCGCCTTTCCCATTGGATATTTGGTAAAGCCCGCAGCAATATAAAGCAAAACAAAATCAACCAAGAGTAAAGTACTCAAAAACTCCAAATTGTTTATCAATTCGTTAATATATTACGCAAATATTCCAAAAGCAGAAACACTAACAAACTGTACATTATACAGGATGAACATTAAACAAAATTGAAAATACAACATGCATATCTTTTAATTAGGAAAAAAAAAGAGTAACTGTCACCTGAGTAGTAGCGGTCACCGGTGAAGGAGGAGAGTCCGAAGCTGCTATTGGAGGAGAAATAAACAAAGAGATTATAAGAAAAGAGAGGGACGAAGAGGAAGAGATTTCATGTTGTTCATACAATCTTAACTAATGAATAGGTTTTTTTAAAACTAATATTTGATCATTTTTCATGTAATAATTTTAATTCTTCTCTCTATTCTAAATTTTTATTTTTCAATTAGAAAAATCTACAGCCAAGGCATTCTCCAAAGATAAGAAATTAAATTAACAACTACAAATATTAAGAACCAATCATATCTCAACGATGAAACAAACCACAATCACACAATTTCATTTAATGCTCCAGCAACATTAAACATTTCCCAAAAAAAAAAGCTTGAAACTTTAAGTATTATCACTATCAACTTCAATGATGAGCAATTGTATAGTGCAGTAAAGAATCAATGCAGAAACCATATAAAATCACACATTATACTCTAAAACATCACTAAAAGAAACAAATCCAGAAAGCATTTAGCATGAAAGTTGATCAACGGTACCTAATTGGAGACTTTAAGGAGGAGATGTGAAGTGGGTTTATCCACTTTAAAGCAAGGCATCTTTAGATTCTCTATTTCTCTCTTTCAGTGAGTGTCTCCATAGTTTGGCTTCGGTTTCAAACATACAAAATGACAGATTTTCCAATAAAAATCATAAAATCTAAGGGCCTGTTTGGCTAAGCTGGTAGCTGGTAGCTGATAGCTGGTAGCTGGTAGCTGATTAATGCAAAGTGTTTGGATAATTACTTACAGCTGTTGCTGTTTGTATATTTAAATGACCAATATAGACATATAGACATATATATAAGATATTTAATATTAAAAATAAATAAT
>CATIWO010875687.1:0-10572 GCA_949673435.1 Macaranga tanarius | reverse complement strand
ATAAAGGTTAGTATGCAATAAAATAAAAATTAAGGACCTCACTTCACTCCCTCACGTGTTTACCCTCAATGAATGGAGATATACACTCATGTTTCATACAATTTAATAATGATCACACAAGGTTAAACTCACACCACTCGGTTTGTTTTCAAGGATTCTTATATGAATCAATAACCACACACCAAATTTTATCACTATACTTGCAATGTACCAAGAATTATGATCTAAAAACTTAATTGAGGTAAAAATGCAAGAAACAAGAAAATTCAAACAAATAGTAATGTTTTAAGAAAATTATGAATAAAAAACATAAGAAAACTTCAAAAAGAATGCAAATAACATAAAAAAATCTAGATGCAAGAAAACTCAAAAATGGTATGAAGAGACAAGGAAGATGTAATTCAGCTTGAAATAAACAATCAAGTGAACAGTAATGTGAATAGTAAATAGTAGCATGAACAGTAGCAAAACAAGTATTTAATGACTCAATAATGAATTAAAAATTCAAATTAATGAAAGAAACAAGGAAGGAATAGAATAGGAAGTTAAAAGCACAAGAAAAATTGATCAAGAATGAAGGTTACCTCTATGTGCTTCAATGGAATCAAATTCGGCTAACACTTGAAAAATACAAAAAGAATAGAGAAATTAAAGGAGAAAAATGAATTTGAGGCTGAAAAAATTCAATAATATGGTGTATATATATAGGCTTAGGTCAAAGGAAAGTCAATTCCTCTTGAAAACTTCCTAATTGAGCTTAATCCTTTCTTGTGTAGGATTGCAAAAATTCTTCTTAATTTCACCTAAAGATGAGGAAACTTTCAAAAGGCAACTGAAATAGGAATAGTTTAAAAACCTTAATATGTATATCAGCAGCCACAAACAAGGATTAAAACACCCAACACATGATTTTAAACAATCAAGAATAATCAAACAAATTCATACCTTCTTCTTGATGTTTTCGGATATCTTAGAATTTTTTATTTCTTTTCTTTTCATTTTATTTCTTTTCTTATTATTTTCTTTTGTTTTCTTTTCTTGTTTGATTTTTTTAATAAAAAAAATCCGACTTCATAAGAAGGGTCAAGAACAACAAGAACACCAAATTAAGAACTTAAAAGAACAAACAAATAACTTAAAGAGAAGGGATAAATAACCTGATTTAAGAGCGAAAGCTCTGATACCAAATGTTAAGAACCTCCAAGGAATAGAACCACGAACCCTAACGATTATAAACCCGTGAATTACTATCTTAAAAACCTAAGAACAAATTGATGTCAAATCCAAGAATCGCTTAGATGAGATTGTAGAGATTTATTGATCAAAGAATTAGAACCTAAAGAAAATAAAGTTCTTCAAACCCTAACCCTTAACACGCCACAATGATAGATCAATTCCTTGATAAGTGGTTTATGCATTCAATAAGAATTCAAGAATTCAAGCAAATATGCAAAGGAAACAATGATAATTTTTATTCAATTCCAATCTGCCTACAAACACCCTAAAGGTGGTGTTTTTATAGTATTCTAATACCACAAAACCCTAATAATAATAAAGAAAACTAAAGTTATTACTAACTACTTAGCCATCAAGCATAAGGCTTAATAATTAATAATATAGTTCTGAACTAATGAAGAGAATTCAGCCCATATTAGTCTTCATGTATTTGGGCTTGCAAAACATTAAATAAAGCCCCTTCAATAAAGTCTTCACTTGGGCTGAACCTAACATGAGCAATTGGACTTCCTTGATTAGCCCAATTTTGCATATAGCCAATTAAGGCCTCTTAGAGATTTTTGGACCTTGACCTTGTAATTGGGCCTTGTGACATGCTTAATGGATCCTTAGCTTTATCTTTGGCTTTATCTTTAGTTTCCTTGCTGTCCTCTCCATCAAGCCCATCCAAACTATCACCAATGCAAACGCCACCATCTTTAAGCTTGGCCACGTCCATATCATAACTAATAGGATTGAATTTGTTATTATCCCTTTATTTAATTATAAAGCATGATAACATCCGATAAACTTTTAAGTCTCCAATATAGAGATTAAATTCATGTTAAATGATAAATGAGACCGAGAAAATATCAAAATAAATATATGAGATATAAACCAAAGTAAATGGCACATTCCAAATGTAAATGGAACCGAATTCTATAAGATTGAGAATGTGTTATTATGATATTAAGTAAATGAATAAGTATATATATATATATATATATATATATATATATATATATATATATATATATATAGAGTGAGATATATATGTATATATAAGATACAGTAGAGAGTGTGTTGGCCAACCTAATGATAACTGTCTTTATGATAGTGCATGGATTCAGAGATGCCTTTGGGGTGAATCTGTATGGTTGATAAGTATGCATACAAATTTATTGAGTAATGATGTTTTGAGATGCAGTTAGTGTGGACTGTGTTAGTGACTTGAGTTTCAAAACTAAGAGTTATGATATGTGGATCCACAATGTTGTGTAAAAGTGATATTATAATATGATTATAATATATATTATACAATAAAGCATTATGAACGTGAAATAAAGCTTATAAGCTTAACAACGTATAATATATATTACAAAGAATATAACGATCATAATGTGGGAAATGAGAATTAAGAAAAGGGAGATTATATTAATGTACAACAAATAATTATATTATAAGAACTTTAACCTTGAATGTAAAATATTATGTTAAGGATAATGAAATTAAGTGAGTTTAATCTTGAGATTTCTTAATAAATTGAGCACTTAATTTTATTTTCTTTAATTATTATTTGTTATATTTATTTGATATTTTCCTGAGTGTTCCGTGATGATTGAGCTATTATTGTCATTCTTTTGTACTCGCTGGGTAATTTCCTTATGAAATTACTCACACTCTTTATTTTTAAATTTTTTTAGCATAGGTATATAGTATATGTTTAGCTAGTATATGAGAGATAGTTGTACAGTGGACCACAATGACCTGTGAGGTGACCGAGGCGGAGGCTCTGGTGAAGTATGTCATATGTCTTGATGTTGATACTAAGATGGCTTTTTGAGTTACGGTTGATCCTATAGGAGCTTCAATCCATTTGTCAGTCATTCGAAAGGATTATTTAGACAATATTTACACCACCATCCGGGTCTTTTATAAGACCACCACTAATGTACTGGTCACTTTGACATGGATTTGAGCAGTTGGAGGATGAGGTCCCTTTTTGTCCTTTTGCTATCTAGCTAGGCTACACCCTTGTACATTGATTGTAGTTTTTTGCTTCGAAGATGGGTGTACGACTGATGAGCCATGGGCTAGTGTGGTGCATGTTTGGATGCACTGTTATTCTCAGACAGAGATCTCAAGGATTTCAAAGAGGGTTATTAGAGCTTATTATGTTATTTTTATTTTGAAATCAGTTGTATGATAACCAGTACTCTTATTTATATATATTTAGCAGATGTTGTATGGTGATAGGTCACCAATGTACTAATGTTATATAAATATATGCGTTATGATATCATTTATCACTTGCTATCAAATTATTATTTTAGAGATATAGTTTTTTCTGATTTATAAATATTTAAGTTTGATGCTACCATTTGATAGAAATATCATTTTATATTATATGTTGTTAAGAGATTCTTTCTGATAGTCTTAGGTAATATCTCTTTCCATCATTGCCACTATTAGATGGATATTTTAGTGGGGGTAATGATGGGTAGGGGTGTTACTATTGTGCCCTAGGCCTTGTGACTTTGTCATTTTGCATTCTAGTAATAAAGAGGCATTTTTATTATTTTGACTCTCTTAAATTCCATGAATAGTTAATTCTGTCCAAGATCATCAAGTGTGTGACTTGATAGTAAAACTCTTAGATGAAAAATCAAATTATATTCTAAATCATCTTTAGCTAGTCCTTATTATGGAAAAATAATGAACGAAGACTAGTATGAAGTTGACCGATGATCATGTATATGATGTACTAAGTCAAATCATAGGAACATAAGATGTATTGAATTGACCCGCTGTGAGAATACTACATGAATAATTGTCATAAGTTATTCTCATCACAATGATATTATTTTAGTCCTCTAACGTGAGATCATTATAGAGTCCTACATGATGAGTTATATATTAGAAAAAGTACAAATAACTACCCTGTACTTTCAATCATTTTTACTTAGAGGAATGTAGTATTTTTTTGCGACAAAAAAGTATCTGTAGTTTTGTCCGTTAGCAATTAGAGGAAAATCACAATAATACCGTTAAAATTGATGACGTGGCTTGGGCAAAATTAGAATTTCAGTGTGATTCCTTTAATTAAAACTAAATGAAACTACAAGGTAGTTATTTATATATTTTTCATGAGTTTATTATATAATAAAATGACTTATTTTATTTAAGAATGTTTATTTTAATTTATAAAGGAAATATGAATATATTATTGATTATTAATTTTTCATTTGATATTTGTATTATTATTTTTATATATTTATCTTAATTAATTTTTAATTTTATTTAAGAATATTTATATTTCTTGTCATTATTTTATTGTAAATAAAATAAAAAAATTATAATTATTTTTATAAATAATTTTTAAAAATAGTAATTTGTTGTATTTACAAAAAATATTTGCTTAAATAAAATATGTAACGTTTTTTTATAAAACATTTGTTTTTTTTAAATAATATCAATTTTACATAATAATACTTTTATTTATAAATAGGATTACACTTTGTGAAAAAATTATATAATTATAAAAATAATTTTATAAAAATATATTTTTTAAAAATAAGAAATTAATATATATATTATTTTATATTTTATTTAAAAATATTTGTACTTGCTATTATTTTTCATTCTAAATAAAGTAAAATTATTTTAATTACAAAAATAAAAATGATTTATAAAAAGATGGTAATTTGTGATACTTCTGAAAAAAATATTACTTTTATGAACATGCATTTTTTTTTGTAAAAAAATCAAATTTTGGATATGTAAATTTTTTTTAATTAATGCTATTATGTAAAACTTGATTTTTATAAGTAAAAGTGTTATTATGTAAAAATTTGATATTTTTATTTACAGTGAAATAATAACAGGCATCACTAGGGGTGGCCACGGTTCATGGTTCGACCTAAGGTGGAACTGAAGCAGAATCGGCCGAACTTTGATTTCGGGCAGGTTCCGGTTCATGGTTCTGGTTTTTTCAGTTCAGTTTTTACGTACTGTAAAAAAGTTATGGTATTTTAGAAAATAAAATATACCACGAGTAAGAGAAAATTAAGTAGAATTTTATAAGAAGTTATGACTTGCATGTTTTGAATTTTTAACATAATTTTTTTTTCATAAACTGAACCAAAACCGGCCAGTTCGGAACTTGAACCAGCCGATTCCGAACCGAAACCGCCGGTTCACAGTTCCAGAAGGAGTGGAACCGGCCCTGAACCGGTCCTTCCCTCGGTTCAAGGCCGGTTCAACCTGGTTCCAGTTCTGAATTTGACCGGTCCGATTCCGGTTCGGTTCCGGGCTGAAACTGGCCTGCGTTCACCCTTAGGCATCACATATATCCTTAAATAAAATAAAAAATTAATTAAGGTAAATATATAAAAAATAATAAAAATATTAAATAAAAAATTACTAATTAATAATATATTCATATTTCTTTTATAAATTAAAATAAATATTCTTATAAAAAATTGAAGGAAGTGTGGATCATGCAACTACCAAAAGTGTGGAATTTTAAAATTTTTTGATTACATGCAATACTTGCATCACACATAAACTACATCCATGCCCATAGATCATGTCACATGGCAAATACATAGCTAAACATGCATCTAGGACAACATGATACATTAATAAACAATTAAGTCATGCATTCACAGTACAAGACCTAGCAACTAAGGGTTTGGTAACACGTACAAAACTCCAAGTTGGTAGCACGCTTGACAAGCTTTGGTTGATGTTGATCTACAAGCTCCTAGCTCCCCAAATGTGAAGCTTCTAGCTTGAAACACACAAGTTGCATAATGATGATCTTCAAGGATGGTGAAGCTCTACCCACAAGCCTCTCTTCTTTGACCCAAGAGCTTGTTCGAGCCACTCCAAGCTTGAATGTATGAAACAAGAATGCAACCTCCAATGGATGATGAACTTTGAACTTGTATAATAATGGCTTTAACTTGAAACACACAACTCTTATGTATATATGAATTCTCTACACTTGAAGAAGAAGAAAGAAGAAGACACTTTCAATTCTTTTCTCTCTTTTATTAGTATATCAAATTGCTCTCAAAATGTACATTAGCATTAGTTGGCTTGGTTGTCTCTATACACTCCACTAACTATCATCAAAAACTAATTTGATAATAGCTTGAGTATCTCATACTTAATCCACATGCATTGCCATAACTTGAGTGTCTCACACTCAAGCTACATGCATTGACATAGTTTGAGTATCTCATACTCAAGCTATATGACTTAAGTATTCACCTCCTAGATCCGATTGAAGAGTTTTAATATTCTTCCCGATTTTGTTTTCTACTTAGGCCTTGAACTCCTTGAACTTTTCAAAAGATTCACTCTTGTTCTTCATAAAAAATAAGTGCCCATACCTTGATAGATCATCTATAAAGGTAATGAAGTAGTAGAAGCCACCTCTAGTCATTTCCTTAAATGGCCCACATACATCACTATGTATGATTTCCAACATATCATTGGCTCTTGCCCTTTGTCCATCAAATGGTAATCTAGTCATCTTGCATTGAAGACAAGCCTCACAAGTCGGATCAGATGCGAATTCAAGATTGCTCAAGATTCCTATCCTTTCTAACTTCGTGATCCTATCTTGCACAATATGACATAATCTCAAGTGTCATAGATATTTGGAGTTAGAGGCATTTTTAATGTTAGAGGCATTTTTAATTAGCATTGCTTTCACATTAGATTGAGGCTCATTATTATTGGACATATTATCAATATAATATAAACCATGTATTAAATAATCCATGCCTATTAATTTTTTTCCAAAATAAATCTTACATTTTTCTCTACTAAAAAGGAATTCATAACCCCTACTATTCAAACTAGAAATAAAGATAATATTTTTATAGGCACTAGGTACATATAATACACCCTCCAATAATAAAATATGATTATATAAATCAATTGAAGTGGACCCTATAGCTTTGGCCGCAACACTTGCTCCATTTCTAAGCTTTAAGGTCACTTCATTAGGCCTCAACCTTCTCTTATTTGCTAGATCCTCCAAGGATTTACAAATGTGAGAACTTGCACCGGTATCCAATACCCATGCATTAAATAAGCTCTTAGAATATTTAGAAGCTATTAAATTAGAGAAAGTCTCACCTTCTCCATCCTTGCCCTTTCCTTTTGTCTTGAGAGACTCAAGGAACTTAGGACAATTTCTCTTCTAATGTCCTTCACTTTGGCAGTGGAAACACTTTCTCTTGCCTTGCTCTTCCCTCACGGTGGCTTTAGGCTTGACAACACTTGCCTTGCCCTTATTATTTTTGTCACGTATGATGGAAAGTGTGTTTGTGGGTCTCATGTTATCAAATTCTGCAAAAGGTAACAAGATTGATTAGTTGTATGTCATTATAATGACCATTAGATTTAGTCTTTAATCATAATGGGCTTCTACTAACTTGGCAAATCCTACACCTCCAAGTAGGAAACGGAAATCCCTTGTTGGATGGATTTCTAGTAGGTAATAAAGTTCTTAATGGGCCACTACTATCCCTCAGGTACACATTGCCATTCTTGGAATAATAGTTCTTATTAAGTGGACAACTCTTGTCCATCACATCTCACGTGAGGTTCCATTAATCCAGCTCCTAATATTACGGGCCTCAGGTACGCCTAATTGCCATTCTTGGACTTTGGCATTAGTTTGGTCCATACCATTGGATCAGTGTAATGTATGGATTTGAACACTACAAACCTCAGGTACACCTATTTACCATTCTTGGCCTATAGTGTATCCATACATCCAAAACATCTCATGCTCAATAATAATACTACATGAATCTCTTAGCCCTTATGCACACCCCTATGTATCCATAGCTGATGCACATAAGTCAAAACCATGCAATTTATTGCTTCAATGGAGAGCCTAGACTTAAATTTGGTTGGAAGAGTTTTGGGTCTATTAATAAGGTCTCACTTTGCACATTAGCCATTTTACAACATATATATCTCATACATACATTACAAGCCAACATTCACAACATATATATCTCATACATATATTACATGCCAAGGAGTGATCATGGGCCTTTCCTAATCCTATTCTAATTCTTATAATAATTACAAGTGGGCCTAGCCCAAGAAAAGCCTTCATTGCATGAGCCTCCTTAGTCACCATCATCATGGGCCTTGCCTCTAAGCCTCCAAGGTTGAATGTGCCTCCAACTGAACTCTTCAATCTTAGTCTACAACTCTTATGATGTGTATTCAACTATTGGTATACCAAGGCAAATAATTTACATCTTAATCTATTCAACTAACACTTAATTACATAACCATAATAATAAACTCAATTATTATTATAAACTAAAGATGTAAACTTAGTCCATGACCAATCCTTGTATGAATAACAAGGATACATTCAATAAAAATACAACTATTGCATGTTATTTGAAGTAGAAAGTTAAGCACAACATGTGTAAAATATTATCCAAAAAGCATCTTATGTTTATAGTACAAAAAGGGAAGGTTTAAAGCATCAATATGCTGAAAACAGGGGCAGGGCTGCCTCCAGGCACTCGCGAGCGCCAGTCCCTTGTTGCACTGAAAATGCACATTTGGAGTTACAACACTTACAACAAAGGCCACAAAACTTGCAACTATTCAAATGCCCAATCACAACACTTGCAATTAACATTTTTAGTATGCATAGTAACATACAAATGAACTAAATAGCCACAACACTTGCAACCATTTACATGCTTAATCACAACACTTATAATTAACATTGTGCATATTCACAACACTTGAAAATATCAATATATATAATCATAACACTTGCAATTATCAACATTTTTAGCATATAAATCATGTGATAGATGGCTCTGATACCACTTGAAGGAAGTGTTGATCATGCAACAACCAAAAGTGCAGAATTTTAAAATTATGATTATATGCAATACTTGCATCACACATGAACCATATCCATGCCCATAGATCATATCACATGGCAAATACATAGCTAAACATGCATCTAGGACAACATAATACATTAACAAACAACCAAGTCATGCATTCACAATATAAGACCTAGCAACTAAGGGTTTGGTAATACTTACAAAACTCCAAGTTGGTAGCACACTTGACAAGCTTTGGTTGATGTTGATCTACAAGCTCCTAGCTCCCTAAATGTGAAACCTCTAGCTTGGAACACATAAGTTGCACAAGGATGATCTTTAAGGATGGTGAAGCTCTAACCATAAGCCTCTCTTCTTTGACCTAAGAGTTTGTTAGAGCCACTTCAAGCTTGAATGTATGAAACAAGGATGTAACCTCCAATGGATGATGGACTTTGAACTTATACAACTCTTGTACAACAATGGCTTTAACTTGAAAGAACACAACTCTTGTGTATATATGAATTCTCTACACTTGAAGAAGAAGAAGAAAGAAGACACTCTCAATCCTTTTCTCTCTTTTGTTAGAATATTAAATTGCTCTCAAAATGTACATTAGCATTAGTTAGCTTAGTTGTCACTACACACTCTACTAACTATCAACAAAAACTAATTTGATAATAGCTTGAGTATCTCATACTCAATCTACATGCATTGCCATAACTTGAGTGTCTCACACTTAAGCTACATGCATTGACATAGTTTGAGTATCTCATACTCAAACTACATGCATTGCTATATATTAAGTGTCTCATACTCAATCTACATGTGTCGCTTTGCTTTTCAATTGAGTGGGTTATGTTTAGTTACATGGATAACCTTAGCCTTGATATCATTAACACTTAATGGGTATGGGCATATGGGCTTCTCTACACTTAGAGAAGGCCTACTCCATACCAAACTAAACAACTTATGGGCTTTATTTAAACTCTTTAAATAAAGCTCATTCCTAAGTCCATTTCAAGTTCATTTTTATCAATATATATATGGTCCATCATATGGCCCATCTTTATCAATATAAATAGTCCATCTCATAGGCTATCTTTATCAATATATATGGTCCATCTCATGGCCCATATGTGAATGAATTTGGAGGCAAATATTAATCTAGTCATTGAATTTAATATCACATATTAAATCAAGTCCAAATTAATATTTATTTAATTATAATTAAGTCCCAATCTTTGAATTTAGATTTCGGGATATGCTAGATCCCCGCATACGTGCAAATCTAATTCAATTAATTTAATTAATTAATTAAACTCTTTAATTGATACAACCCTCTAGTTATCTAACAACTAGGAACTATATCAATCTATTGATGTCTTGCCCAAGATCTATCTAAGTTAAACAAGGAATTGAAACCCACTAATTATCTAACAATTAGGAACTTCAATTATCAAAGGGG